>BMAV01009908.1:0-17068 GCA_019973955.1 Trichonephila inaurata madagascariensis | reverse complement strand
TGCATTAAACACTCAAATACCAATTATTTATACTATTTACACAAAATTCGTAACAATATGAATATTTATCGAGATTTGTATATTTAATTTCTCACAGTGTCTTAATTTCAATGAGCAATTAGAGATTTAATTGGACTCGAATGATTACTTTTCGTAGGTTAGCTGATGACCCAAAATATATAAGAATGTTTATTTGTATATTTTTAGAATCTTCTGAAGCACATAGTCTATCAAAGTCTACAGAAGTGGACTATAACAAATATTCTAAGGAATGTGAAGAATCAATTAATACATCTTCTTCAGATAGAAGTAATTTTGTCACTTACAGAATCGAAAGAAAAAATAATTTTCAAACTGGGCCCATTTAAGCCTCAAGGACCATTTCAAAAGGGATCCAGTATCAAACGTCCTTTTCCCATTTTCAGTATTCATATTTGAACAAGGCCGGTATAAAATACCAGACCATGTTTGTGTTATTCTGTTATTTTGAACAGGAAACCATATTGCCACTTCTGTTGGTTGTTAGCAGATCGTCAATGCAAATCCATTTTCTCAGCATGAGTTAATGATGTTTCCGTTAGAAACAATTTTTACACAAACTATTACTGATCATGAAAATTCACTTCAGCATATTTATTCTGCTCTGTCTTATAACAATTGGCTTCGAAAATACGGTTGACATTCCGGTGGGTAAATTTGAAATCAATAGTAAGTTTACTTTTTTGGCGGAAACTTTATTGCATCGAATAATTAATGTTACTATTAAAAAGCAGCAACTTGCATTTTACCTTTAAGAACCACAATTCCAAATCGGAAATTTAATATCAATTGTACACTTACTGTCTAATTATGATCCTGTTTTGAGAGACCTCTTGAAGCCAAGGGGAAATAATCATTTAATTCCCACCATTCAAAAATAGATAATTAATTTTCTTGGAGACCAAAAGTAAGAAAATATTGTTATGAAAATTAAAGGCCTCATTTCTGGCATTATTATGGATACTACACAAAATCTTTCAAAGAAAACTGATCAACTTTCTGTAGTGTTTCGATATATTGGAATAAAAGAAAGATTGAGTGTACATAATGAAAATTAAAAATCTGCGAGGAGTCCTTTGTGGGATTTATGTCAGTAATAGGCTGCGTACCCAAGGTTAAAACCTAAGTACAACTTTAAGTGCTTTAAAGATATGGAATTGATTTGTCTAAGCTTATGGGGACTTGGGGTTATAATTGAGGGGAGCAAAATGATACGTAGTATTAGGGGGAGTATATGGAAAGTTACAAACCCATGAAGAGCATACACCAAATGCCTAATATGTTCATTGTGCAGCACATTCACTGTTATTTTATATATGATGCCACAAAACAAATTCAAAGGTACGTACGTATCGACGGTTGCAGGAAAAGCATACTTTTTTGGCAATAGCACAAAACGCTGAACAATGCTAATTAACGATTCTTCCGGAAAATATAAAATAACCCTTAAAAAAAGTATGCCTTACTAAATAGTCATCAAGAAATGACGCCTTATTTGATATTCGAAAATTTTACTCTCTAATAATGAACATTTTAAGTAAACTAAGTTTAATTTCAACTAAAAAAGACCAACTTGATGAATGTAAGAATATAATTACTATATTAGAGAGCTATGATTTTATAGTGTTTGTAACCTTTTTTTCTTGGTTATTTAAAATCATAGACCCCATTTCTAAAGCCCTACAGCATGAAAAAAATGACCTACAAAAAGCTAGTTTTCTGCTGAATAATCTTCTGAACGAACTGGTACCAATTAGAAACCAAAAAATTCATTTAGGTTATTCTTTTGTAAAACGGAGTCAGAAGATCTAGCTCTAAGGATGAGGGGTAACACTTTTAAAATGAAAAGACAACGAACAAAGCGCTTTTTGACGGGGATTAACGAGAATATCCAGGGGGTTTCAGACCGAAATTTATGCTCAAAGTTAATGTATAGTATTGTTGTCTAGATGTGTTGATATCCGAAACCCGACAAAGATTTCGAGTCACCGCGTCTTCAGTAATATTTTCAAAATTTTACAACTAGACCACACTTTTACATATTTTCAAAATAAAGAAGCAAAAGAGCATGCCACAAAACTACCTAAGGAATACAATAAGGACTTCGCTTACCCCAGAGTATCTATGAAGACAATTAATTTCTTTTAAAAGGGAGTTGTTTTGAAATCCGAAATTCAGAAAATCCATTCAATCAAAGAACTCGCACAAATACTGTTAATTGCAATATAATAACCTCGCTTTTCAGTTTTCCGAATATTATAACAGCATCCCTGCTTTATTTTTAACTCTTTCAGTTACAAGTCCAACAGCTGAAAAAGCTTCTCCTAAACTAAAATTATTAAAACTGTCTTAGAACTTCTATAGGAAAAAGACTAGTTATAGAGGGCTTAATATTGTGGATAGAAACTGAAGAACTGGAAAAACTAAAACCCTCTTCTACTATGGATATTATCATAAAATGCATTTGCAGAAGAAAATCGAGAAAAGTACCTATTCTCTTAATTAATGAAGTTTTTTACGTATATCTATATTGTATTACTTGCCTCATGTACGTATATCTATCTAGTTCAATTCGTCCCCGTCCGCTGACCATGATTCAAATGCATTAACCATCACCAAAAAAGCCCTCGTGTAGCTAAAGCAGTGCGACATTAATATTCACTTACTCCAAAAATGCAGTACGAAAGTAGTTATTATTTTATACTTAAAAATGCAGTATCTGCCTTACCAATTAAAATTACACAGCATTACTTAATTAACTTACTAACCACGAGCAAATTATGTAAATTTGTCCACAAATGATGTAGTGTGAAAAGAGGCAGAGTTTATCTACTTTAAGTACCAAAAAGCGATAAAGTATTTATTTTGATATAAGGATCAGTTTGTTACTACCAAATGTACTAATAAATCATAGAAAACATGCAAAGAAATAAATTAGTAATTTTTATTGTGCATTATGGTTCACTATTTTGGCGATAATGGCTTACACATGAAGAAAAAATCGATAGTAGTTATTCAAAATAAGATAGATTTTGAAACGGCCTCTCCCTTCCAAATTTAGTTTTATTCTGGAAATAAAATAAATGGGGATTACACTGATCAAAGAAATAAATTTGAAGCGAACGCCTGGCGTAAACAAAACAAAAAAGTGAAAGTTTTTAGCTTCACCCAATAGGGATAGATATATGCTGTCCGAGGCCTTTTTTGCGATTGGCGTTTTTTTCGCACTTTCTTGACAATTATCAGTATATTTTTGGAAATTTAACACAATATCTTTTTAAATTATAGCCTATGTGTTATTCTGATGTATAAGCTACACATTATTGTAAAAGTTTTTATTAAAATCCCATTCAGTTGTTTTTTCGTGAAAATTTTCAGCATCCAAACAAACTTTCAGCGTTTATATAATATAAGTAAGGATTATTTTTTTACTTTTTAGTTCAACAAGCTATAAAAGGGTGTTGGCTACATGGTGCTTAACTATAAAATTATTTTTTCATTTTTAGTTTAAATACAGCTGCTTTTTAAAAATTTTTTAAACTATATTTATTTATTGATATGAATTAATTTTAAATGCGTCATTTTTAGGAATCTGGAATACCCATTTGGCATACTATCAGTGCACCGAAAGGCACGTTTTACAAAATGTAGGATCAGTCAACTGAAGAAATCTGGAAGAGCTATAATTTGAAATATTTTAATGCGAAAAATGAGTAAAAGTGTGAATATTTTTTCACTAAAAAGAGCTCAATATTGCTCTGTATGGCAAGTAAGCATTTGACATAAAGTACATGTTTTAAAATGAAGAGTTTGTGAAAATTCTTTAATCCGTTACTCTGAATCCAATTTTTCAGCTGTTTATCTAAAAGATGATGCGCTGAATTATATATCATTCCACAGATCAAGGCAAAATTTAGAAAAACAGACTTTATAGCTGGGTTTCAGGCAGTTAGAACATAAATTACTTTTTCCACATGCCAGGAATCTTTTTTTTTATTTTCCATTTCAGAAAAACAGAGCAATTGTTCATATTATGGTGAGAAACTTTTAGACGCATCCTCCTTTTTCACAAATTGTATTAACCGTGACGTTTTTCTCTTTGGGTGCAACAAATTTTTGGTTAATAACCTGGAATTAGTCACCAAATCTGAAAATGGGAAATCCTTAATCTAATGATCTGATCGCGACAATGGAACAAAGTATTAAGTATTGCATTGTCATCGGACCTTGTTTTGAGCTAGAACAAATACCCTTTGAAATAGATATTAAGCAATTGCAACTTTTGAGTTTTGGTGTTCCTGAGAAATGGCTCCTGGGAGCCGTTGCATGAAGTGGCAAAACATGTGGTTTCGGAATTTCATGGACACACACCGTTGGGCTGTCATGGTGCCACGGATAAATACTAGTGGTGACCACGTGTATTGTGTAGGCAATAACCCATACCATCACACACCAGCTGTGGGAGCGGTTTGTCGCTGTAAAGCAAGGTAGAGTTGAGGCGTTTATCACGGGCTTTCTCCACACACGAACCTGGTAGCTAACCACTGCTGACGTTAAATCTGGATTCGTCGCTAAAGACGCGACCTGGTTCCATTCCGTTGCGGTCGGTTTCCTCGATTGCGCCGCACCACTCCAAACGGAGGCGTCGTGGGGAGGGCGTCAGGACAGCACACGTCGGAAGTAATATTTAAATGTGCGAATGTATTTAAATAATTTTTTTTGTCGAAATTTCCTTAAAACAATTTTGCATATACATGTATTCTAGTCTAAATTTACACTAAATAGCCTGAAAATTATCCATTTATGCCTTTTTAAAATCAGGGTTCGAACGTAGTCAGATACCTTAGGGACAAGAGTTTATGATTCAATCACAGTCACAGGAGATGGTGAGAGTAACTCTTCATAAGAGAGAATTGCTCTCCACAAAGTACGTCTCAGAAGATCGTTGATGTCTTAGGAGCCTTTCTCACCATACCTCCCACCAAGCCACGGTGTTTGGGATTATCTTCCCCTTTATGCTCCGGAAGTTCAGTCTCGCGTTGTACACTCATGGACGTAAAATTAGAGCACCAAGAAAGTGTCAAAATGAAATGAAATTTTACATACGGCGGCGAGCTACTTTTGATATAAGTAAATAATTAGAAAATTAAAGAAAAGGACCATTTATTTCAGAGAAAATGGCAAAAGAACGGAGGATTTAATACCTGTAAACTCCTTCTAGCGCAATGCGGTAGAACCATCGGGTATTGAGGCATAAAGTTCTGCAGGATATTTTGAGACATTTCGTTCCATATTTGCTGTAACCTTGCCTCCTGATTCGTTCAAACTCTTGGGATGGCAACTCGCCGTCCCAAATGATCCCAGGTATTCTCGATAGGAGACAAATCTATGGAGATCGGGCAGGCAGAAAGGGTAGTAACATTGTGGAACAGTCTTGTGACACCCTTGACATGTAGAGGTATACCACCATTGTCTTTGGTGAAAAATAGTTCTAAGACCTTTGCATGAGTGGCGAAACATGTGGTTGCAGGATGTCATGGACATACCGCCGGACTGTCATGGTGTCACGGATCAATGCGCTGGGGTGACCGTGTGTGTGAGCAATGGCACCCCATACCATCACCAGCTTTTAGAGCGGTGTGTCGCTGTAAGAAAAGGCAGGATTTAAGCGTTCACCACGGGGTCTCCCACGGTGTCATCACTGCTGAGATTGAGATCTGGATTCGTCACTAAAGACGACCTGGTTCCATTCGCTACAGTCAGTTGCCACGTGCGCGGCACCACGCACTCCAAACAGGCGTCGATGGGAGGGCGTCAAGGACAGCACACACATGTGGATGCCGCGATCCACTATGTCCTTCAGCCTCGTATGGTTCGAGACACAAAAGGGCCCCAAAGTAGAAGGTGCTACCTGTGTGCCTCGATGAGGGTGTCAGATGAAGCAGTTGGTTGTATGCGTGCATTTCTTACGATGTAGCGGTCTTCTCGATGACTGGACTGTCAGTGCGTCCTGAGTCTGGTCTTAGTGTAAATGACATCTCTCGGATCACTGGTCGCAACACTCCTTTACAACACAATCAGAGCAGTCTAATTGACAGGCTACTCTGCTTGCCCTTTACGTGCCCAGCACCATCATGCCGATGATTCCCCTCTCAAACTGCGACAGCTGCTCATATTGTCTTCGAAAATGGCGTAATGGCATGTCTTCCTCAGTTCTTCCTTTGTAAACGATACAGCGCACACTCAAATAACTTCCGTTTCCTCTTTTATACTTCATGGAAAACAACGTTAATCGCCCTCTACCGGTTATACGTAATGTGCAATCACGCTGCATTTCTAATCATTTATACCTCTGGACGTGTACCTTCATACCCAGTTTTCGTTATGTTCTCACAAATATTTCTTGGTGCGGTATTTTTACCATGAGTGTATTTTTACTCCAGTGTGTAGACCTTTTAATTCCAAAAACAAGAACCTCAATGTTGGGTTCCATTTTCTGTATATATTACATGCTTCGGTTTTGCCCCTACGAGCTATGAATGCGTGTAAGGAGAACAAAAACTTTCAGTAGACAAAAAGGTTATGACTTTAAGATGTACTGCTCGAAAAACCGCACATGTAAATAGGACCGTCGCTTTATCACCATTTAGAGGAAGAGGAGGCCGGCTAGATCAATACCTGTTACCTCGAATACCTTTGCATCCTAACTAAGTCTGTGATGCGGGCAGCAGGAGCACTTACAGCTGGTCTTAAAACATAGTCTGCACACGACACGCTTTCTAATAATCTGTCTGATAGTTCTTCTCGATTTCAAAATCTATATTTTTACCCTTGTTATTAAAAGCAGTATTTAAGTACCCGCTGGCAATTGGAGACCCCATTTCTAAAGCCCTCGCAGAAAAATGACCTACAAAAGCTAGTTTTCTGCTGAATAATCTTCTGAACGAACTGGTCCCAAATTTAGAAACCAAAAATTCATTCAGGTTCTTTGTAAAAACGAGTCTGAAGATCTAGCTCTAAGGATGGGGAGTAACACTTTTTTTAAAAAATGAAAGACGAAAGCGAACAAAGCGCTTTTTTGACGAGTTAGCAGAATATCAAAGAGTTTCAGACCCGAAATTGTCTTTCAAAGTTAATGTATATTATTGTTGTCTAGATGTGTTGATATCCGAAACCCGACAAAGATTTCAGAGTCTACATGATCTCAGTAATATTTTCAAAATTTTACAACTAGATACACTTTTATCCTTTTCAAATAAAGAAATAAAAGAGCATGCCACAAAACTACCTAAGGAATACAATAAGGACTTAACACCCGGTATCTATGAACAATTAATTTCTTTAAAAGGTTGTTTAAAATCCGAAATTCAGAAAATCCATTCAATCAAAGAACTCGCACAAATACTGTTAATTGCAATATAACCTCGCTTTCAGTTTTCCGAATATTATAACAGCATCCCTGCTATTTTTAACTCTTTCAGTTACAAGTCCAACAGCTGAAAGAAGCTTCTCTAAACTAAAAATTATTAAAAACTGTCTTAGAACTTCTATAGGAAAAGACTAGTTATGAGACTTAGCAATATTGTGGATAGAAACTGAAGAACTGGAAAAACTAAAACCCTCTTCTACTATGGATATTATCATAAATGCATTTGCAGAAAGAAAATCGAGAAAAGTACCTAATTCTCTTAATTAATGAAGTTTTTTTACGTATATCTATGTGTATTACTTATATCTATGTACGTATATCTATCTAGTTCAGGTGTCGTCCCCGTCACTTGACCATGATTCAAAATTACGTGCTCCATCACCAAAAGCCCTCGTGTAGCTAAACAGTGCGACATTAATATTCACTTACTCCAAAAAATGCAGTACAGTAGTTATTATTTTTATACTTAAAAATGCAGTATCTGCCCATTCAATTAAAATTACACAGCATTATAATTAACTACTAACCACAAACAAATTATGTAAATTTGTCCACAAATGATGTAGTGTGAAAGAGGCAGAGTTTATCTACTTTAAGTACCAAAAGCGATAAAAGTATTTATTTTGATATAAGGATCAGTTTGTTACTACCAAATGTGCATAATAAAATCATAAGAAAACATGCAAAGAAATAAATTATTAATTTTTATTGTACGTATGGTTCACTATTTTGGCGATAATGGCTTACACATGAAAAAAATCGATAGTAGTTATTCAAATAAAGATAGATTTAAAACAGCCTCTCCCTTCCAAATTTAGTTTTATTCTGAAATAAAAACAAATGGGGATTACACTGATCAAAGAAATAAATTTGAAGCGAACGCCTGGCGTAAACAAAACAAAAAGTGAAAGTTTTGCTTCACCCAATAAGGATAGATATATGCTGTCGAGGCCTTTTTTTGCAGATGGCAGATTTTTTTCTACTTTCTTGACAATTATCAGTATATTTTGGAAATTTAACACAATATCTTTTTAAATTATAGCCTATGTGTTATTCTGATGTATAAGCTACATTATTGTAAAGTTTTATTAAAATCCATTCAGTTGTTTTTTCGTGAAAGAGTACCAAACATCCAAACAAACTTTCGCGTTTATAATATAAGTAAGGATTATTTTTTTACTTTTTAGTTCAATAAACTATAAAAGGGTGTTGTATAGTTTTTAACTATAAATTATTTTTCATTTTTTAGTTCCATCTACAAAAAAGCTGCTTTTTTTAAAAAAATTTTAAACTATAATTTATTTATTGATGAATTAATTTTAAATGCGTCATTTTTTAGAATCTGGAATACCCATTGGCATACTATCAGTGCGCCGAAAAGGCCTGGTTTACAAAATGTAGGATCAGTCAACTGAAGGAAATCTGGAAGAGCTATAATTTGAAATATTTAATGCAGAAAAATGAGTAAAGTCAATGATATTTTTCACTAAAAAGAGCTCAATATTATCTCTGTAACTTGCATCAGCATTTGACATAAAAGTACATGTTTTAAAATGAAGAGTTTGTGAGAAATTCTTTAATCCGATTACCTCTGAATCAATTTTCAGCTGTTTATCTAAAATGATGCACTGAATTATATATCATTCCACAGATCCGACAAGAGAATTTAGAAAAACAGACTTTATAGCTGGGTTTCAGGCAGTTAGAACATAAATTACTTTTTCCACATGCTCGAATCTTTTTTTTTATTTCCATTTCCAGAAAAGCAGAGCAATTGTTCATATTATGGTGAGAAACTTTAGACGCATCCTCCCCTTTTTCACAAATTGTATTAACCGTGAGCGTTTTCTCTTTTGGGTTGTAACAAATTTTTGGTTAATAACCTGGAATTAGTCACCAAATCTGAAAATGGGAAATCCTTAATCCTAATGATCCTGATCGCGACAATGGAACAAAATTATTAAATTATTGCATTGTCATCGGACCTTGTTTTAATTTCAGAACAAATACCCTTTGAAATAGATATTAAAAGCAATTGCAACTTTTTGAGTTTTGGTGTTCCTGAGAAATGGCTCCTGGGAGCCGTTGCATGAGTGGCAAAACATGTGGTTTCGGAATTTCATGGACACACCGTTGGGCTGTCATGGTGCCACGGATAAATACTAGTGGTGACCGTGTATTGTAGGCAATGGCACCCCATACCATCACACCAGCTGTGGGAGCGGTTTGTCGCTGTAAAGCAAAGGTAGGGTTGAGGCGTTTATCACGGGCTCTCCACACACGAACACAATTGTCATCACTGCTGACATTAAATCTGGATTCGTCGCTAAAGACGACCTGGTTCCATTCCGTTGCAGTCCAGTTTCCTCGTGCGCCGCACCACTCCAAACGGAGGCGTCGATGGGAGGGCGTCAAGGACAGCACACGTCGAATGTATTTAAATGTGCGAATGTATTTAAATAATTTTTTTTGTCGAAATTTCCTTAAAACAATTTTATATACATGTATTCTAATCTAAGTTACACTAAATAGCCTGAAAATTATCCATTTATGCCCTTTTTTAAAATCAGGGTTCCGAACGTAGTCAGATACCTTAAGGGACAAGAGTTTATGATTCAATCACAGTCACAGGAGATGGTGAGTAACTCTTCATAAGAGAGAATTGCTCTCCACAAAGTACGTCTCAGAAGATCGTTGATGTGTCTTAGGAGCCTTTCTCACCATCCTCCCCACCAAGCCACGGTGTTTGGGATTATCTTCCCCTTTATGCTCGGAAGTTCAGTCTCGCGTTGTACACTCATGGACAATAAAATTAGAGCACCAAGAAAGTGTCATCAAAATGAAATGAAATTTTACATACGTAATGACTACTTTGATATAAGTAAATAATTAGAAAATTAAAGAAAAAGGACCATTTATTTCAGAGAAAATGGCAAAAGAACGGAGGATTTAATACCTGTAAACTCCTTCTAGCGCGAATGCACGATGCGATACCATCGGGTATTGAGGCATAAAGTTCTGCAGGATATTTTGAGACATTTCGTTCCATATTTGCTGTAACCTTGCCTCTAGTTCGTTCAAACTCTTGGGATGCCCAACTCGCCGTCCCAAATGATCCCAGGTATTCTCGATAGGAGACAAATCTGGAGATCGGGCAGGCCAAGAAAGGGTAGTAACATTGTGGAGACAGTCTTGTGACACCCTTGACATGTGAGGTATACCATTGTCTTGTTGAAAAATAGTTCCTGGGAGCCTTTGCATGAGTGGCAAAACATGTGGTTGCAGGATGTCATGGACATACCGCCGGACTGTCATGGTGTCACGGATCAATGCTAGGGGTGACCGTGTATTGTAGCAATGGCACCCCATACCATCACACCAGCTTTTAGAGCGGTGTGTCGCTGTAAAGAAAAGGCAGGATTTAAGCGTTCACCACGGGGTCTCCACACACGAACACGATTATCATCACTGCTGAGATTGAATCTGGATTCGTCACTAAAGACGACCTGGTTCCATTCCGCTACAGTCCAGTTGCCACGTGCGCGGCACCACTCCAAACGGAGGCGTCGATGGGAGGGCGTCAAGGACAGCACACGTAATGGATGCCGCGATCCCTAATGTCCTTCAGCCTCGTATGGTTCGAGAAGACACAAGGGCCCCAAAGTGAAGGTGCTACCTGTGCCTCGATGGTGTCAGATGAAGCAGTTGGTTGTATGCGTGCATTTCTTACGATGTAGCGGTCTTCTCGATGACTGGACTGTCGAGTGCGTCCTGAGTCTGGTCTTAGTGTAAATGACATCTCTCGGATCCACTGGTCGCAACACTCCCTTTACAACACAATCAGAGCAGTCTAATTGACGAGCTACTCGCCTTGCTGACCACCCAGCTTCCATCATGCCGATGATTCCCCCCCTCTCAAACTGCGACAGCTGCTC
This sequence comes from Trichonephila inaurata madagascariensis, assembly GCA_019973955.1. Classification (NCBI taxonomy): domain Eukaryota; kingdom Metazoa; phylum Arthropoda; class Arachnida; order Araneae; family Nephilidae; genus Trichonephila; species Trichonephila inaurata. The sequence goes on along the minus strand of BMAV01009908.1, from coordinate 5,665 downwards.
ATATTGTCTTCGAAAATGGCGTAATGGCATGTCTTCCTCAGTTCTTCCTTTGTAAACGATACAGCACACTCAAATAAGCTTCCGTTTCCTCTTTTATACTTCATGGAAAACAACGTTAATCGCCCTCTACCGGTTATACGTAATGTGCAATCACGCTGCATTTCTAATCATTTGCATACCTCCTGGACGTGTACCTTCATACCCAGTTTCGTTATGTTCTCACAAATATTTCTTGGTGCGGTATTTTTTTTTTACCATGAGTGTATTTTACTCCAGTGTGTAGACCTTTTAATTCCAAAACAGAACCTCCAATGTTGGTTCCATTTTCTGTATATATTGTCTTCGGTTTGCCCCTACGAGCTATGAACCGATGTAAGGAGAACAAAAAACTTTCAGTAGACAAAAAGGTTATGACTTTAAGATGTACTGCTCGAAAAACCGCACATGTAAATAGGACAATCCCCACTTTATCACCATTTAGAAGGAAGAGGAGGCCGGCTAGATCAATACCTGTTACCTCGAATACCTTTGCATCCCTAACTAAGTCTGTAGTCTGGGCAACAGGAGCACTTACAGCTGGTCTTAAGCTGTATCGTCTGCACACGACACACTTTCTAATAATCTGTCTGATAGTTCTTCTCGATTTCAAAATCCTATATTTTACCCTTGTTATTAAAAGCAGTATTTAAGTACCCGCATGGCAATTGATTTGTGCAAGTACTCAACTATTCGTGTGGGTAGCGCTCAATTTTCTGGAAAGTGGATGGGTGTTAAAAAGCAAGGATCATTCTTACGTTCGGTAATTTTAGTCTTAACACGCAATAATCCCTCATTATCTTAAACTACATTGATTATAGGTACATTCTTCGGCTCAATGAAACATTCCCTTTGAACAGTCCTTATAAGTATCTTTTCCGCATTCTCAAATTCTAAATTGGAAGTTTCTCCTCCCAATTATATCCTCAGGTCACTTACGAAAGTTAACAATGAATCTTTTTATCAATGCTACTAACCTTTTTATAGATAGATAATTTCAAATTTTCTGTGAGTACCAAGGAAAGTTTTCTTGTACGTTAACACACTAAAGAATGTAAACTTTCTCCTTTCAGAATTTACCTCTAACTTCACAACCTATTTTTGTCATTGTCCAATCCCCTGTATCCTTCCTTAGCCAGATAAAAGCTTCAAGCCATTTTAAATCTAACAAATGTTGCGGAGTGCAACCCCTTGAGAGAGCATCTGCTAGATTTGAAATTCCCGGGACATGCCTCCAATTTTCGTGGGAGTCTACTTCATTTATCTCTCTGACTCTATTAGAATTAAATATTGACCATTCTCGGCGGTTCTTAATCCACCACAGTGCAACCATGGAATATGTCCAAAATGTTGTTTAAGGTGTGGTAGGTCAACAACCGGACCGAAAGAGTTAGTTTTGTACCAGTACTACAGGCTGGGTTCTAACCGAGGTCTCAACATCTTTTTAAAGGACTAAATTCATGTGACGTGACGATCACATGACTTGATTTGCGCACGTGCATAGGCCATTTGTTTTACGACTATTTTGCTCAAAAACCGTATGTTAATTATTTTTTTTTTTACATTCCGAAATGATATACTGTACTGATATGGTTTTTTTTTTTAAAAAGGGTATTTTTAGTTTTAAAAAACAAAGGACATGCTTTTTAAAAACAAAACAACCAATTACGGGAAATTATTTGTTGGTCTAGTTGTACATTTTTTTTTTTGAAAATTCTTTTTTTTCAATGCTGCGGCTGAAATATATTGAGTTATTTTTATCCCCAAAAAGTTTGTGGAATGCCCAATGCAACAATCGTGTTTTTTTGTTTTAAATTAAATATTTTTAAATGGTTTTATTCATCATTTAAATTGTTTAAAATTTTTTTTTGTCTACATCAAATACTTTTTTAATTTAATTGTGAATAGGTTTTTAGCGACTATTTATTTATATATTGAATTGTATTTTTGAATCTAATTTGCAATTCAGTTGTAAAAAAAAAAAATTCTTTCATCTCAATGGATAACTATTTATTAATAAAAAAACTTTCATTTAATTTCTAATATGAGATAAACAATGGTTTAAACAAGTAAACTTTTTACAGTTTTTTGAAACCATCTATTTATAGAAAAACACGTGAAATTTCAAAAAAAAAATATATTTAAAACTGGGAAAATTAAATAGCTTTTCTATAATTATTGCACCTTTTCTAATGATACTTTCCCCTCAAAATTTTGTAAAATTTTTAAAAAAAAATTAGATCTACATGTTATAGGCACTTTTATAAAAAAAAAAATATTGAATGTGTTATTAAAAATTGTAATGAGTTTTTAATATAGTTCATACTGCATTAATTTTAATTTGACCCAAAGTGTCGATACCCATGTTATTTTTGCGTTTATTTTCAAAAAAATTAATTTTTGCTTTTTTTTTTTTCGATGCTTTATATTCAAGTATTTAAGCTTGACACATGCATGATTGAATGTAACTTTTATTAATTTTAATATGTTGAAACAGCTCTCGGGATTTGCAAAGTAGCTGCAACTTAAAATAAAAGTATTAAAACATTAATACATGTGTGTGTGTGTAGAAATAACTCATTAAATTATTTGGCATGTATCGTGTTTTTTTTATTCAAAATCAAATTTTTTTTTTAACTGATTTTATCTCATCTTTTTGAAAAACTTGAAAAAGTCTTGAATTTTTTTTTTTTTCAATTCATGCGATTTCGGTTTTGAAATCGGAATTAATATTTGTTATACGCCTAAATCAATGCTTTTTGGCAATAACTGTATCAATATTGCAGTGTTATAAAGTAACCCCTAAACCATCTCCAGGGGGTCTCCGGGATGCAATTTATTTCAAGGTTTTTTTTTTTTGTTGACAGATATATTTACACAGGATCATTTTTTTATTTCATAATTTTTTTAAAACAAAAAAAATTTCCTTTATTAGTTTTTCCCCTATTATTTCATGGTATCCACAAAGGGGAGATTATAAAATGCAAAAAATAGAATCACGTGACTCTTTGAAATATCAATTTGAGTTGTTACATTCCTTTTTATATAAACTTTGTTTCATCAATAATTGCACATGGCAAACAGAACACCCATTATAGCCTCCTGTTAATCTTAAATCCTCATTCTTATTATAGAGGCGGTGAATAATATTATTTATTGCCCATGTTGACGCATCATATGTTGCTTAAAATTTTTTTTTATTTACTGAAACGTAAAACCGTTATTGGTTCTTTGATTTCATACTACATGACTTAAATTAATGGGGAACATAACATTTTTTTCTCCCCCTTTTTAATGTTTTCTGATGGTAGAGTTCTCTCTCAAAAATTTTAAACCTGTTATTATACCTATTTTGCGAATCAGTCAAGTTGCAGATTGTTGCAGTTCAGAGACCTACAATAAAATGTTTTTCGGTAAAATTTATATTTTGTAAAAAAAAGGTAAGTTTTCTTGAAAAATGCATTTTAGTTTTTTTATCATGCTGCCCCCTTTTTCCCCGGGGAAAGGGCCCGGGCCCCTTTTTATGTACTTTTTACATAATTCAATAACTTGTAAAATGGGTAATCACATTAAATTTAAGAATTCTATAAATTTGCTTAATATAAGTAATTTTTTAAAATTAATAGTGAAATAGTTTTTTTTTTATTATCTTAAGTCATTTCTAAAAAATTTCGAAACACTTTTAAAGGATAATAAAGTAAATCAGACAAAGATGGAGAATGTTATTTTATTGAATAATTTTAAACATCTTCAAATGCTTCTAATATTGTAAAGATTTTATGCAACATATTGTAAAAAAAGAAATTCATTTTCATCAAATAACTGATCGACAATTAAATAAAATATTCATTTGAACTTAAAGTTTAGGGGGCAAACTTGATGTAAATATAATATATTTTATAGAAAATTGTTACTTTTCATCTCAAATAACACTTCGATTTCCCGTGGCACTGGAAAAATTTTTCTATTATAATATTTCCCAAGTTTAAGTTTTTTTTAAAAAAACGGTTTTAACCATACTGTGGGCCATTCTTGAAAAAAATATGAAATAAAAAACAACAAAATTAATTTAACTAAGATAATTAAGAATATATCTGGCATATCAAGAACTATAAATAAATATATCCCCAACACTAACCAGATAATATTAATGAAGCAGACGAATACCTAATTAGTAAATAATTTAGAATAAAAAAAAAAATTATACAAAAGAGTTGTTAAAAATATTTCCCAACAAATATATATACTAGAATAATGCAAAAAAAATGATATCATATATCTTTAATTAGATAAAATTAAGACACAAAAATGTCATCAACAAAGATATAGGGAAACCCATGTTAGAAAAAACACGGGGGGGTACGGCCGGGAAACCGGATACCCGATTGGCGCCCTGCTGTCTGCTCAAATACTCCGGTGCCCCTCTTTTTTTGGCTCTTATCAGATGAACCTAAACACCATTATTGGTAATAGACCTAACAAAAAAACAGGGCCCTATAAGCATTCTTTGACCCTCTACAAAACATGCAACTCACTTTTCCCCTAACATTTCATATCTTGTTAATTCAAGCAGCCATCTGGCTACTACGGGGGAAAATAAAACCCAATAGGATCATAGAACTGTTGCACAAACGAAAAAATCGTTTTATTTTGTTTTTTTTTTTCGTATCCCCCTTTTTTTTGAGGAATTTCATTTACACAGAACCTAAGTGTGTTTTTTTTTAAATCTCATACCTAAAAGTTTGATCTCCCCGTACACTTAGGCACCTGACCCTTAACATTAAAACGCAAGGGGTTTAACTAATAAGCTCAAGACATGGAAGAAAAAAAATGCCTGAAAAAAAAATTTCCCAAATGAGGGCAAAACTTTTATGTTTCAATGCAACTAGGGGAGGGATGACGAACAGTTCGCTCCATTGACGGACCGAAAAATATTTTGGGCACGCCTCTGATCAAAAAAGTTTTTCATTTTTGTTCAAAAAAAAACAAAGTTAACTATGAAGTATTACTATCAAACGCAGTGATCTGTCGGGTTGCGTGAGGCAGGGGGGTACACTCGTTTATTATTTCTTTAAAAAATAACATAACTTATTTTCAAACATAATCTTTTTCAACAAAAAACACACTAATGTTACTTCAATTTGAAACATATAACTAAAATAATTAAACTATCTTTAAAAAGTATTTTTTTCATAGTAAATAAAGAGATTAGAACTGTTAGTTTTGGTTTTTTTTTTCCCAAAACCAAAGGGCAAAAATTTACGGATATCTATCTCATTTAAAAATTTTTTCCGAAAAAAAGGCCGTTGATCCATAAAAGGTTGCATCCCTGAACTAGGGTTAGAAAAAAGCTGTAAAGCCAAATCAGGCAACCCTAAAAAAATTTTATTTCAATTTTTCCCAAGACAGGGAACCTCTTTTTCCCTTTTACCGCCCGAAGAGGAATCCCGAGGTGAGAGAACTCAAAAAATGCACTTTATTTAACATTATGCATGTTTATATACACTTTTTATAATTTTTAACAAATTTATTTTTTTTGTTGCCTTTGTAATCAAATATATTTAGTTGTTTTCCTTGCTTTTTTTTGTTTCAACTTATTATGTATAATTATGAAATCTGACGTGGATGA
>BMAV01009907.1:4017-31347 GCA_019973955.1 Trichonephila inaurata madagascariensis | reverse complement strand
AGGGATTTACAAATAGACTACAGAATTTAAAATTGTTAATAATTAAATATTAAAATTCGAATGCACTATGAAATGTAATTGATATTACTAACATTATATTTCTTAAAATAAGTGTATGATTTAAGATAATCAAAATTAAAATTAAACTGTTTTCGATAATCGGATCGCGCTTTACAAGGCTATTTCTCTATCAAATTATTGCGCACCTGAATGAAAAGAAACGAATAATGATAGTAAAGTTTGATATTTTAGCGTATTCAATTCTCTGCTGTTAAATAATTTTTTGCCAATTGTCGTAATGGCTTTTTTCAGCAGAGCACAAAGCTGTGCTGAGTATAACTACACTTTTTGATGCGGAAAATGTTCATTTAAATTTTAATTCAGCCAATTATAACGTACTCTTAAAATTTCAGGTGATAGAGGGTTTCATAGTTTTCGTAAATTTATTTATATATATTTAATGAAAGATAGAAATCAATTTTTGAGAATGAATTCACGAGGTGGTTCTTTTATTAACAATGAAAAATGAAAAACAACTGAAATATTCTCATCTCGAATCCTACATAATGATTTATTTTTAAGAAAGAGACTTGACAAGCAAAGAATAGGAATTTTTTTTTTAGAATTATGTTATTGAGAAATATTTTCCACGAGTTACTCATAACATTCTAATACAGATGTTGCCAAACGTTTTTGTCTCATAGGCCCCTTGTCATGTTTTTTGTGTTGTTTTGGGTAGACCCCTACTTACCTAGTATTGAATTTTTGCAAATTATTCCACTTAAAAGTTTTTTTCGCAGCTGGTATAGAACTACTTACTTTAAAAGAATTAAATTTCTAACTGTAGTGAAGTATAGTGTTTCAAACTTAAGAAGAGTATATGTTATTTAATTAAATATAAAATTTAATTAATGCATAAAATAACTGTTCTATAAATAACTGATAAAAAAAAGGCTTTCAAAGCGGGGGATGAATCCGATGCTTCAGTAACTAATTCTCAACATTTAGTGTCAATCTCGTCATTTTGAACACTTAATCTCTGTTGGTAGCATTCAGTGTTTTTTTGTTTTCCTTTTGAAATCGGCAAATGCGCTGAAACTCTTTCTCACTAAGAAAAGCAATAAAAACTTTCTCACAATATTCCAATATTCTGGACAAATATCAGATATGTCTTTTCAAAGTCATAAAAATCCAAATTTTCTAAACTTTACTTTAAGATCTCTGTTACTGCCTATTCCAATCATTTGTTATTGTAATATTGAATTTTTTCAATGGAATGGTATGAATTCTTTGCCTGATGTTGTATCACAAAAGTCAAAGCATTCTAAACCTTGTTTGTGTAAAGGGAATTTAACTGTTAAACGTAGGTTAAAACGCGCCCTGACAGATTGCTTATGACGAATTGAGAAAATTAGCGACCTTCAATATTTTACTTCTTTACTTTAATTCTGGAAAGAATAGCTGAAATGGTCATTATTTTAGAAAAATTTCTGCTGATACCTGGAAACTGAAAATTAACATTAAATTTAGTAAACAAATCTATTAAATAGGTAAAATATGGTTTCTGTTGACTAAATTTCTTTTAAAATTAAAGTCACGATCTGGTTTAATGAGAAACCCTATTGTAGACCCCCATTTAAACCTCATGGACCCCCAAATTATTGTTTAGCTGATATGGACCTCTTACAGGCTGTCATAGACCTCTATTGGTTCATATAGACCACTTTGGGAATCATTGTTCTAACATGTAAACTTAACTTTCAAAATTTCATGTGTAATACAACGGTAAATCATAGGATCACGGCTCAGATCATATTGATAAAAATTTATAATATTTAGAACACGTAATCAGAGATAAGAATATGTAAGGATACCCTTTCACGACCCAACAGCTGTAACTGCACCGAGGATGATTGACAAACTTATTATTTTTTAAAATTTCTTTTAAACGTATTTAGGAACAAAATTGTATTAAGAACGGTTTGAAATTTCTTAACTTCGGCCTATCCATAAGCATTTTACAAAGAAACGACATTCCATTAATAGAAATATATACTCTAGAGAGAGCTCCTGCATTTTTTTGAATATCTTAATGTCGCAAAAATTTTATATGGTAGCACGGTTGTAGTTTTACTTTTGTATAGATTCGTTCAGCGTTTCTAAAACTGTGAGGCGTGCTCCCCTAAGAAAGTGCGACAACCTTGCGTGGGAGGCGCGTATGTATATATATATATATATACATTATAACAATATATGATTGGACACATGTGATAAAAGACAATTAACAATATTAATTCAAATTCAATATTTGGTAGAGCTTCGGTTGTTGTGTTGTGACTAATGCCACCTGTCTGCGGTATTCAGATCGAGGCCCATGAAATTCGTCATGGCAAGGGGCTAGAAGTATTCCTGTCGTTGGCCTTGGCCTCGAGTACCATACAGGTGACAGTTCGAATTAGCTCGACGAAATTCCCCGAAGGGACGATAGATGGTGACGCCACCTATCTGCACCTCCACAATTAACACATAGAACTGAAGGGGAGGGAAATATTCACTAGTCCCCTTCCCTCGTGATTTAGTCCACAAGACATTCGGAGCACTGATTTAATCAGAACGTACTCGTTGTGTACACTCGGAGGGTATTTCGTGGCATCGAATTTCGAACCCAGGTCTTCCTGTCTGGAGGCCGATGCTCTAACAACTAGGCCACGACCCTAGAGGTTGTACTTGAAGTAATTACAGCCTTAACTCTCCGGGGCATGCTTTCTACAAGTGTTTGATGATGTACAATGGTACTTTCTTATACTCGGCTTGGAGAAGACATGCATGTTCTTTCACCACCTAATTTCCTATACGAAAATTAAGAAGCAGTAATGTAGATCAGGAGCTTAGACAGAGGAGTAACGGAGATGATTAGGGCCCCTCTGTAGAGTCAGGGTTTTGAAACCAAGCCAGATCTTACAATGGCGTCAGTTATGATTTGGGTCTCCTAGAAACCTGACTCCTCCCCACAATGCAGAGGTTGCGGGGGTGTAATTTACGCCACTGATCTTAGATATCCTTATATTTACATGGGTGTCCAAATACTTATTTGTAGATAGTATATATATATATATATATATATATATATATATATATATATATATATACAGATAGACAAATGAAATGAGATGCTTCTTCGTAACCTTCAAATGAATAATTTTTGTTAATTTATTAATAAATAAAATAAATGCTTCTGAAGCTGTGTGAATAAGAGAAACAAGTTGAACAAAGAGTAGAATTTGAAATTAAAAAAATTAGGAAATAAAAATAGGATAATATATTTGTTTTTATCTCTTAATGGTACTTTGGAAGTGTAATCTGTATTATGAAAATAAGAAGATTTGAAGGGAAAGCACCTGTAAAAAATACCCAATGGCTTATTTTCAAGCGATTTTCAATTGAAAAAGACCGAAACGACACTGTGGGAATGAGTGAAGACTTTTTTCAATGTATTCATTATAGGCATGAGAACAATGATTATAATGAGCAATGAACAGGAGGAATTCTTTTTCCCAGAATCCTTGTGGCCGCCTTCTGAATTGAAGCGCTTCCCTTTCAGATGTTCTTTTAGGGTCCAAACACATGGAAATCGCAGGATGATGTGTATGGGAAGATAGTCAAAGAGCTGAATTTGACTAGTTCCGCGTAATTAATCTTTGACTGTGATTTCAATTGAAAAACACTCTCTGTGAAGAAGACGGGATTTATGAAAATTAGAATTTCTATTTAAATGTTTATATTAGAGTAGGCGAGGATGGTTGAAAGGGGATATCTAGGCGTCAATAAGATTACGACCGGAGATAGTAGAGTCAGTCAAGTTATCTAAAGATAATCCAGGTAAGGGAGTAAAGAACGCTCAAATAATAAGACTAGTGTGTTTATTTCTATAATTATTTGATCAATCCAAAGTGATTGCTTCCCGGATTTAATATTTTAGTGCATACTCTCTCTTAAATTGTCTAGTGTGATTCAGTGACACTGACAATAAAATTATGTTTGAATTTCCAAGACTGATCTTTCCTCGAGTCCCCAAACACCACTGTCTTCAGCGACGTAACAACTTTGATAGGTAATCATGAACATCTAAAACATGAACATCTGAAATGCATACTAAACATTTGAACTAAACTATACAATAACATTAAAGTTAAAACATTTGTTAGTATAGTAAAGAAAATATGTATTTCGATATCGAAAAGCCTCTATTCAAACGATGAACAGTAGGTGGAATTATTTTTCAAAATTTCACTATTGCCCCCCCCCCAAATTTTCCACTATTATTTTATTTTTCTCTATTGTTCCTCTTTCAAAGTTATTCCTTAAACTTCAGGTTATAACAATAGGCAAGAAATTCCTTAGAAAACTCATTCTACATAAATATATCACCAATTGAATAGTTTTTATAACCTTTCCTCAATAACTATTTCTTTGTTAAGTGAGAACAGTTCCATACAATCTCAGCTTAGGGATTTAACTATCGTGAATGATTTTTTAACTACAGAAGACAGCTTTTGTAAGTAGGTGTTTAGGATTGTTCTCGTTGAATAAGTTTATTGAAGCATACAGAAAAGGTGAGAAAATAACGGAACTTATTTTAATGGTTTGTAAACTGTATGCAAATGTTTTGATTTTTCGTTGACATGGTACAGTTTAGGCTTAATAAATAGCGTGTGCAATTTCGGGTTCTTTCTTTTTACTTTCAGATGCATTGAAAACTAAAATTTTATATTCTGAAATGCGTATTCCTTTTCTAAACAGCAAGTGACGTAGACTGAAATACCTCTTTGAACTGAATAACAAATAGAAAAATTAGAAATACCTCTTCAAAGTCTGAAATAACTAAAATACTCTTTGCTCAAAGAACATAAAAACTTTGAAGAATAGTTTTGTTTTGTTAAAAAAGTTTATTTCTAAGAAAAATTTGAATAGAATTGTTTAAAATAAAGGAACCTTTTATGAGGGACTTGACGAAGCTAATCACCCTTAAATGTTGTTTCTTTTCAAGAATAAAATTTAACCAAAGATTTTAAAAAACTTGAAGTGTGTTTCATTTTTAATTTTTGTAAAAATAAATTTTGTGTATCTCCTGTTATTTATTTATTTCTACCACAACGACCAGATATTCTCTTTTAAAATACTCATTAAAATAATTCATTCTTAATATTATACTGATATATATGTATATAGCTACAACTTTTGTGTAATGCATGAGGAAATAGTGTAAATAATTTATATCTGTATATTTAAACTATTATTCTATGCTGCAATTATTTTATGTTAAATTTGTAATATTTGCAAGCCACGCCATTCCTTACATTATAAAGGCGATTCAATGGAAACTTAGCTAACTCTTGGTAATAGAAGCAAAGTGTTTTTTTTTTATTGAAAACAATTATAAAATTCCCGTGCACCACAAAGTATCACACGGGGCTTACAGAAGTAAGTAATAAACACACATTCAGGGGAAACAAAAAATAAAAAAATATTGAGGTTAAGAAGAAATAAAAATATTTACAACAATAGGAACGAAGTTGACATCATTTTTAGCGACCATATAGATGCTACTGGAAATTACTAGAGAAGTCTACTAATATCACGACCTATGACGTAATCGGACTTTTCTAGAAAAGCCCGTTCAATCTGTAAATGAGGAGTTCCTCGCCGAAACTTAATCAGTACTGTTTCGATTAGTGATTAGTTAGTATTGTTTTGACCATATATAATTGTCGAATAGCGAGTAATCATCAATTCGGCTGTTGAATAGGACGAGCGATTGCTTGTGAATATTCTTTAATGTACTTGTGTTTTAGACACTCATATTTGTGTCTAAGTGCAGTAGGGGGGGAAGACCTACAGGAACAAATTTGCGAATCTTGCTGCTGTATCCTATATTTCTAAGAATTGTTTCTTTCCACAATACATTCTCTTCACTCCTAAAGAAAATTTTGCCATTTGAGACTGATTGCTTAAAATCCTGGAACCCAAACCTACGTTACAATATATAATAGATAAACGACTCCCCTACTCATCCACTCTTTCATCACGAGATTTTAGAACCTAATATACTCCAACAGATTTGAAATTAGTAAGCGTGTTGTAATACCGCTCCCTTGAGTGACCGTATCTTTGATTGTCAGCGTCAGCTAGAGGTGTAGGGTTTGCAAAAGGAATAGACATTTTTAATTCTTAATATGACTTTATTAAGAATGCAACTTAAATGTCTAACAATTTAGATAATATTATTTAAGCGAGAATCTATAATGAACAAAAAACACAAAGTAATAGTTTAACCGAATCGCGTAACATAGACCACTATAATTATTTAATCCGCCTACTCTCACTTCTAATTATATTACAAGTCCTAATATTAAATAATCAATCCTAAATTAATTCCAATTTAGATTCAATCTTATGAAGAGGCGTCTGGGCGCACGTGCAATGTTATGCACCTTGACCTTATGGTTTTTCTTCAAAGTAACTTCACAACTGGCTGTCAATTCACGCTTGTATCTCCTGCACACATATCACTTACTGAAACTTCTGTTATTTAAAAGCCATCTTATTTGCATTTCTTTACATTTCGCTTCTTGAGTTTTGGTTGGAAAAGAGTTGCTATTAATCTTGGTCAACATGAAAAAACCCAGAGGTCATGTTAAAGAAAAGACGCGTGAGCCCATCACAGTGTTTCTTTTATTGAGAAAAGAGCCTCTAGGAATGTATTTTGTGGAAATCGAAATCCAAGGGGGATTGTGAGGAGTAAAGGAACGATATAGACAAAAAAAAATTACATCGATTGTCAGGAAATTTTACAAACATGTTTACTTTTGTTGAGTTGAGATCCTCTAAAGACATGTGTTTGCCAAAATAGCCTCGAAATAGGGGGTTAGAAGTTAATAAAATATCGATGTTTTTATTTATTAGACCTAGAGGTTTGAAATTTTATATGTATGTTTCTTTAATTGAGAAGAGATAGGCTTAAAAATACGTTTCGAGGAAGTTGACTGAAGCTACGAGGAAGTAGAAGGTAATTATACTCCCGTTTAAGAAATTCCAAGTCCTGTCTTTTATGAAACAAGAGACAATGGCTTTAAGAATGTGTTTCAGTACAATGAAAAGCTTAAACGTGGATATTAATATCTTAGAAACAGCTATCATCCAACGTCTTGAAGTACTCAGCAGAGAGAGCGGGTTACGGCTAGTATTATACAGATCAATAAAATTTTAAAATTCTCTGTAATTCAATTTTGGTTAAAAACCTTCAATCAGTTTACTTGCTCTTCTAACTTTCTACAAAACTGCTTTTTTTAAGACGAAATGTGTGAATTAACGCATTCAGCAAATTGTTCGAATTACCACTTATAGTAAATTACGTTTAACGCAAAAGCGCTTAACACAAAATAATACAACGATCCGTACAAAATACTATACATTTGTATACATTTTTTTCTCTTAACATCAAATAAAAATTACTCAACATGAAAAGATTTCCCTTCTGAAAATGAACAAAATACGGAAAATACCAGCCGAATAGTATTATCTGAAGAACGCATTGCAGTAGATGATGATAATGTGTATACAGCCCCTATTATGGCAGGCAAAGATATTTTAGTATTTGTGCAATGTGCTCAAAAAATATCATTGATGCAGATTCTGACGATAAAAATGAACTGAGTAATGCTGCGCCTGTTCCCACACCATTCGAAATGATGAACGTCAAGTACAGCATGCACAGTTATATAGATGCATATTTCAAGGGTGAACAGAATAACAAAACGGACGGTATCGAACCATTTGATGCTAAAATACAAAGCAAAGAAATATGTCAGATGAGTTTCGAAACACTCAATAAATATTTATTTTTTTTACAAAAAACTTGGAAAATTTTATATGAAATTCCATTAAGTTTTTGTGAATGCTTTTATTTCATTGATTTTTATTAAATATATGCAGATATACATATTTATGTGAATAAAATAAACTTTAATAAACTTAATTTTGTTTATGCATGAATATGCTTTAACACGAAATTTCTTTAACCCGAAGAAATATGTCATCCACTTCAGTTTCGTATTAAGCAATTTTCATTATATATTTCTGTAGTAAAGTAGTTTTCAATTCTATTTATCTAATTTAAAATTAACTTTTTTTTGCTCAATTTTTTTTTTGATAATTCGAATGTATCATTTCTAATTTTTTCTATAATGCTATATTTTATAACGTAAAATCTAAAGTAAGTACAAGCGAGAATCGCAAAATATTTTCTAATGGAAGAAATACTTCTGCAGTAGCCTCAAGCAAAAATGTTATCAGAAAGCTTCATTCTAGAAATTTCACTTGCGTAGCGGAAGTTAGCAACTTTTTTTTCTGTCCTATTTTTGGCAACGATTCTAAACGATTTGTATCATCATATAAGTATTACTTTAGCAGCCACATATACATATAGAAACTGTTTTAAATATACCACTACATGGTCCCAAAAATAAAGAAGTATTTTTGTTGCTAACTTAAAAACGATATTTTCTCTTTATGAAAACAAAGTATGGCAATTCAAAAGACTGGAGTATATTTGAACAAATATTGCTTTCTTCTGTATTTTTTTATGAAAAAGACTTGAGGGCCGAATTTATATTAGTTCAAATGCTTTTTTATATAAATGGCCAGTTTCTGTCTGAAAATACTTTCATGGAGAGATTATACAAAACACTGTAAAATCTTACGCTTTAATGCTTTATTATTTTTACAAGACAGTTAAATTGTTAAAACATTTATTTTGTTTGTTCTCTACGGTGGTCTAGATTAGAATTTGGGTGAATATACTTCCAACTAGGTAAATAACTTTATGTATATTTCATTCTTATAACACTTTCTTGATAAATATAAGTGTTTTTTTAACTCCTTTTGGAAAATAGATAAATAAGTAACGAAATTAATTGAAAAAAAAATCAGATTTACGTTTAATGATTTAAATTTTGTTTCTGATAACATAATTGTGTGTTCTCATTTTTTTTTAAATAATACTTTTATCTATTATTGGGGACAGAATATATTTCACAGAATTATTAGGAGTTAAGAATAGAAATATTTCTGATAATTTTATTAGTTAAAAAGGTGGAAAAATCTCCATTATAAAATATGCATACATATTCGAAGATATTAATAATTTGTCTTGACTAAAGTAATTTCTTTCTGTTAACATATTGTTTGAAATCAATCTTGATGAATATTTTCAGATATTAATTATAAGAATTTCTTCAAATTTTTTTACTTACCCTCTTTAGGCACAACTAACAAAAACTAGCATAAATCGTGGACTGGATCCGATATCCACTTAGGAAGGTTTTTATTTAGATTGTATTTAATTTCTTAATTGCTCTCTGAGAACTTTTCCACTACAACTACAAAAATAATATTTAGTGAATATATGAAATGCTATCAAATAAGACAGTGTTAAAAGAAAGATTTTTTTATTGAAATTATAAAAAGTAAATAAAAAAAATATTTATTGTTTAAATTTTTATAAAGTAATATTAAATTAAATATATTTTAAGGCTACATAGTACCCTTTTTCAAAAACAATTTTTGGAGACAGTAACAGTAAAAGTGATTAATGTTTAATATTCAGATTATATTATAAAGGTGATTCTTAAAGTTAAGTCAGTTTGCCAATCAATTGTTTTACAACTTAAAAAAATTAAGAATTTTCGAGGTTTTTTAAACTTTTATAAAATGCTCAATATTTAAAATTGTCTAGTTATTTTAAGTGATTTATGTTTCTTAGATTATTGAGAAAAAAAAGTTAGTATGAATTTGAAAATCATACCTTGTTGACTTTTATCAATTTTTTCATTAATTAATTATTATTTAATTTACTAAACCTTGTAAAAAGTCGAACATTTTAAAAATATTAACTTAAGCATATTTAAGAAAATAACTGGAGATCTCAGATTTAAATCCATACTAAATTTTATAGAACATACGTTTGGGAGTATCTTCAAAAAATTTTAAGACCCTATCTTGAACAGAAAAATTAGGGATTAGAAAAAACTTACATCCTCAAAATTAAAAGTCCGAGAAAAAGCGCATTTAAAGTTTGTAGAAGCATACAACAAAAACTATCTGTGCGTGTAAGGTTCTAATTTTTTTAATGTGTTATTTTCCAACTTATGCTCAATATCAGAAGACCACTTCAATTATTTATGATTGAAAGCCTTTTTTTTTTTTAAATTAAAAAAATATTTTTGCATAATATTGATAGTTTTTGTTGGAACGACAGGTTATAAATTCGGCCTAAACTTAAATCAGTATTTTGATAAAAGTTTTGAGAAACACTAAGCATTTATATACAACATAATAAAGACATTAACTTAAGCTAAAATTCAACAGGTTTGTAGAATTTATTTATTTTTTTTTTTTTTACGTTTAAATTGGGAAAGTTGTTTAGCTAGTTTTAATTCACCCGACGAGAACTAAAATACCATAATATACTGCTATTAGGTATTTACTATAATGTAGTTTGGCCCATAATTAAAGTATTCAGTGTTTTCTACAATACTTGTAGTCAACAGAATTCTTGTATTCTGAAATCTTATTGCAGTATGAGTGAAGAACTGTTTTTTTTATGTATCAATTTCAGTGGTATTCGATCTCTTTGAAATATTGTTTCTCATAGCAACCTGAGAAACTTGATCGTGGCATTTTCCCATCAGGAAAAAAATTAATCGAAAGCTTCTAAGTTATATAAACTATTTTTAAAACAAAAACTGGATCTTGAAATCAAGCTTAGTTAAGTGAATTCAAATATACTCAATACATAATCAAGCAGAAACAATTTGAGTAATAAAATTTGAAATTAATAACCCTTTCAAACTAAAAGAGTTGCTTGAGCTCAAAAATATTTTTAATCTCTTCAATTTAAGAGGGGGGAGCTTTAAAATGAAACCGAAACCAAAACCTAAGCTCAGAATATTCAAATACCTTAAAAATCTAATTTGTTAGCAGATCTGAAATTTGGCGGGAAGCTTCTCAATGATATGGACCACACGAAAATGCAAAAAAGTGTTCTTGATCTTTTTCAAATTTGTAGGGTACTATGTGCTCTTAACTCAGTACATTTGCACAGATTTTCTATGCATATTTCTTTTATTGAAAAACATTTAAACTATATTTAAAACATGATAAAACTAAGCAATTGTAGCGTGGTAGCTTTTAATGTATATGTTTACCTTCCAAGGAACTATTTTTTAGTTACCAGTCTAAAGAGGAATGAATCCGGACAGCGCAAGTACACCCAGAAAGTTTTCCATTTGTTAAAATGTGTGCAACACAGGGTCACCAGTTACCAAACGTGTACACCCAAAAATGCCAATTTGAGGTCAAACAGATTAAGAATTTTTTTTTTCTTTTTTGTGCACTGGTTAATTATTGGAGACAATGATGCATTTCTTATGAGGCACCCATCAAAGGAAAATTAATAGAAAAAAATAATACATGAAAATTACAGGTTTATAATTTGATCAATGAGTATGAGTAGTTGTATGATATGTACAATAAGAGTTGGGTGGACAGGGGTACCCCTCCATGTTATAATAAAGTAAAATTCCGATTATATCACCTCATATCATTTTAGTAAATATGTACATCGCTATTAGATTCACAAACTTTATTTACTAATACTTTTACCACCTTGCAAAATGCTTTTTGATCAAAGCTCCAAAACTTTGTACCGATCAATATAAAATATTTCTTTAATTTATCCTAAATATTACAAAAGGAATTTTTTAAATCCCCATTTAAAGTGGGAATAGTTTTTGGGAATTACAGTAGAGGGGAGTAATTCCCTATTTAAACAACACAATTGGTTTTGTTGGGTGTACTTGTAACAATTTAACATAAAACTTATTACATGACAATGCCATTCAAAGATTGTTATACATACCTGGTATCTTCCGAAATTATTGTTGAAAGCGGAATATTGTTGACACAACAAAACATTTTTATCACATAACTTGAACAATAAATGAATTTTCTGTCATTTGTGTTGAAAATTGAATGCGATTTTGTGAGTTTTTTAAGCTAATTAATTTGTGATTTAAAAGTGTTATTTGGCATTTCTTCATTTTCCGA
Source organism: Trichonephila inaurata madagascariensis (assembly GCA_019973955.1). NCBI lineage: Eukaryota > Metazoa > Arthropoda > Arachnida > Araneae > Nephilidae > Trichonephila > Trichonephila inaurata. Next base: position 19,182 of record BMAV01009907.1, on the reverse strand, counting down.
TTTGAAAATATATCTTTCTGAAATGCCTTTCAAGTTAAAAGCTTGGTTAAAAGCCAAACTGTAAGTACTTTTTTCCTTTTAAATAAAGCACACTTTTAGTATTAGATTAGTGACACATTGAAATGCAATTCTTCACTGATATTATAACCTATTAAAATCACGAGAAAATTAATAAGAATCGTACATTACAATACACTAGAATTTACATAGAAATAATAATTGTGTTAATTGACTTTCCAGTAGAAAAGAAAAATTGCATGCAATTAAAATTTAATTTCTTCATAATTATATCTAAAATGGGCACTGATGATAAATGGTTAAAAATGCATATGTTCTTTATTTTTATGAAAAATTGTCATTTTTGCAATGCGTCTCAACTCATGTAAGTCAATATGTGTATTTAAAATTACATCCTCTATCGGTACGAAGGTGTGTTTAAAAAATAAGAAGTTCATTACTGTAATCTTTTATACATTATTTTGGCGATATTAATTTATACTACAACTAAATGAGACCTTAAGGATCAGGAAGATAATAGTAAATTCTGAAGAAAAAGTTCGTTACTGTAATCTTTTACACATTATTGGTACGATATTAATTTTTACTGCAACTAAATCAGACCTTAAGGATCAAGCAGATATCAGTAAATTCTGATTTGTTTGTTCTGTGGTCCTTATCAACTAATTTATGTCATAAGCCCTTTTGCCCTGCCTTAAGTTATTTAAAATACATGAAATTCCCCAATTGACCTTCAATTATACAGAAAAAGTTTTTACTACTCTACATGAGAAAGCAAGATCGAAGAATACTACTACATCCCATTCCTTTCTAATGCATAAAACTTTTTAAACTGGGAAGGATATAAAGATGGAGATATAACCGACAAAATTATTTGTGGGAACAATTACCATAAAATCAAGAAAAATGTTATCATTGTTCTTAAATAAATAAAATAAAAATAAAACTAAGAAAACTTTATTAAGAAAGTTTACATTGCTGATTATTAAAAAAATTGTGTTAAATGATAGTCAAATTTGTAAACGTCATTAATAAAAATAAATTAAATTTTTCTGTAATTTTTAGTAAACCACTTTAACAAGATTTTAAATAATTAAGTATTGTACAGAATCAATTAATTACTGTATTAATTCGAACCTAAGGCGCCTCAAACTCTCAACATGTTTTTGTAAAAAAAATTAAAAAAAATAGTGGAAAATGATTTATTGATATCCCATATTTGCAAACATAAAAAAAATTTAAATAAATGAGAACTAATAAGAAGTGAATTTAATTAATTTATTTCACTAGTATTAAAATCTTTTAAACACATACACCCCCCTGTAACTGCTCTAATTGTCAGTATCATGTTGAATTAATATATTTCAATCGAATTTTTTCGCCTTCGATTCTAAGTCGAGTACGAATTTCATTAGCATTCAAATTGAGAATAAAAGTGTTAACTTTAGATTCGAATAAATACAGAGTAAAATCAAAACAGTTATGATTGAATACGATCACCACCATATTTTTAACTAAAAGTTTGCTAGAATCACAACTTCCATAGACGAAATTAAACCTTTGTTCTAAAAATTAGAATAGAAAAGAAAAAAAAAGTGTAAAGTATTGCATCTTTTAAAATATTTATAAAACGAAAATGAATTATAAGATGTGCCCAATGGCGTAACGGAGAATACTAGCCCCCTGCTCTACGGCATAGTCAGGCTTTGTGCCCCAAGCTGGTTCTTATAAAGGATTGGCTAAAGTCGCACTTTTTGCCTCCTTGCTTTGCGTGGTACTACATTACGCCACTGGCTGTGCCACTATTGTAACGTTTAAGACTTTAAAATTAATAAATAAAACATTTTGAACATTTATGTAATAGTTAGGACTCGTAGAAATCAGAACAATGAAGTGATTCAATCAATATTTATCAATTATTATCAATACAAAATTTTAACTTAAAAATAATTTACTTATTTTCAGAGGCTTTGGTGGTTCACCCATTCCTTACAAGGAATTAAAGGATGAACCTGGATCAACTTCTGAGGAAGTCAAAGTAGATCCAATGATTTATGTGAGTAAATTAATCAGTATTTTCAATCAGATTTTATGCCATTATTTTTCACAATTAAGGAACATGCATAATTAGTACTTAGTACACTTTTCTATCAGTTAACAAAAGTTACGCATTTTGCTATTCTTTTCAGTTTTGGAATGTGCGTTGAAATATAACTGCAAATATTTTTCATAATGCTTATCACTTTTGATGACATTGGAGTAGGATCTGCATTTTTCATTTCATTTTCGTCGTCGGAAATCTACTTCAATGGTATTTTTTTAGCTTTGAAAAACTCCAAAATGTCTTTGTCTGCCGTAATTGGGAGTAGCATACATTTTCATCATCTACTAGAACGAATTCTTCCGATGATACACACACAGTGTAACAGTCCAACAATACAGACACTTTCTCAAACATATCAAGAAGTATCAGCTTATAGTTTCTTGCATTTTCTTCATTCCCAAAAGGGAAATCATTTCGTGTTAAGCGATTTTCACTTCATGTTAGAAGAAATAAACGCATGAACATGCATAGTAGTTTACCTGTGTCGATATTTCGTCTTAAGCCTTTTCTCGTTAAACGTATTTTAATGTATTAGTTATAACTCTTTAGATACATATTAATTTTTGTAACTCTACTTTAAAGTAACTTTATCTTTTTTTTTCTTTTTGCAGTATAACTGTGCCTACTGTGATTATCGTAGCTCCACACAAAAGGGGCTACGATGTCACCGCTTGACTGTCCACAAAATAGGAGTAGGGACTAGGCGCACCTTGGATGCCCACGGTCGCCCCCTCTCCTATTTTGGATAGGTTCCCTCCTCCTCCCTCTCCTCTGACGATGTTGGTCATGCAGAAAGGATACAATTAAGCATGTAAGTAAAGAAAGTCTATCTAAAATTTAGACTTTTCATTGTTAACTGATGAAATTAAAACACGATTCTGAAATTATTATCCTCTTTGTGAGAGGCCTGTGCCTCTCTCGCGAGCACCTAGATGTGGAGAGAGAAAAGAAGAAACAGTAGACAGGATTCAGAACTAATCTGTTTGTTTCAACACTAAGAACAGATACAATTTCAACTAATAACCCTAAGAGAATTTCTCAATAAAAATCGTGAAGGTGGAATAACGAGAGAAACGCGTTAGCGATTTGTTGACTAACAAACTGGATCCTTTTCTTAATTAAGTATCTAACTTTTCATCTAAATTAATCTAATCTTAATTTAATCTTTGTGAGCAATCGTCACTTTAATGTTTCCTTCTATACATAATCAAAGCACTATAATTCAAATATTATTTTTTTTAATATCAATCTAACCTGTCTAGAGTATTCCTCCGCTCCTTCTTTTTTTAAACCTAGAAAACCTCTCCTATTTATAGTGAGTTAATTTATGTATCACGATTCTCTACTTATGAAGAGCTGGTTGTGAATAACGCGATTTGATAGCCCAAAGATTTCCCAAGAAAATTAGTTCGAAGGTCTTGTATAGATCCGTCACACCTTAACTGCAGATTAAATGTTACGCGATTCGCTCCGCAGTGCACTGTATTTCAGATAAGTGTGAATGCGCTGTATTAGAGGGGAGACAAAAATAAGCAATTTTTTTTTTCATACAAGGGAATCTTTCGCAAACACCGTCAAGTTATTTTTATTGCTTTTGAAAGCCCTCAGAATAGATTAAATCATAGCAGTGCAAAGGAAAGAATTTTATTCCGGAAGGACAGATATATCCATTTCAAGCACATAATCAAAGTATTTTAAAAGTATATGTATAAGATTTTAAAACACAAAAAATGAGTAATGTTACGATATGAATGGAGATTTTATTTACAAAGGAAATAATTTATAAAAACAGAATATGAACAATAGATAACTAAACTATTTCTAATATATTTAAAAGAATGGATTCTTTCTAAAAAATATCAAAATTAGATAAATTAATTTATAAGTTCATGTACTTCATGTTCCTTTTGCATTTTTCTCGTTATGTTAAATTTCATGAGTTATCTCTTTCATGTGTTGCATATTTATAATTTATATCATGATGTATTGATTCAATTTATCATTATTTTTATATTTACGATTCTAAAAAAAAATAATTATTTGATAATATGTTTATTTTTAGAAGTCAGGCGGAGGAAATCTTTTCATTCGTATTCTAAAGATGCTATTTGGCAATTTAGAAACTGCTGTGGTGACGCATTTGGCATATTAGCATCTAGTTGCGCAACATGTCACGCCAGCGGCTGTTTGGACTGCAACTCTAAACACATAAGTCGTTGCCTGGACATTATCAAGCGTATATTACAGCGCTGAACATCAGTGGCTGTTTGGACTAAGGGCTGGTCACATCAGTCACTGCTTGAGTTCCAATCAAGTGTACATTACAGCTTTACACTTCAGTGTATGTTTAGACAACAAATCTGGTCACATCAGTCACTAACTGGACATTATCAAGTGTACATTACAGCGCTGAACTTCAGAGGTTGTTTGGACTACAAGTATGGTCATAATTATTGAGTGCTTGAACTCCGTCAAGTGTACTTTACTCCGCTGCAATTCAGTGGCTATTTGGACTACAAGTTTGGTCATATCAGTCGCTTCCTGATGTCCATCAACGATACATTACAGAGATGCACTTCAGTGGCGGTTTGGATTACAAGTATGGTCACATCAGTTATTGCTAGAACTCCATCAAATGTGCAGTTAAGCACTGCACTTCAGTGGCTATTTGAACTACAAGTTTGGAAATATCAGACAATGTCGAAACAAGGCACTCCAGCTGCGGTCTGGATAGAATGGTTTTTAGCAATCAATAACTATTTCAGCCACACACTAGTCATATCAATATCTATTTGTATAATATCATGTCACGTCAGTGGCTATTTCTACAACACATCTGATCATATCAGTAATTGCCAGGACTCCATTGAATGTACTTATAGTACTGCATTTCTGCGGCTGTTTGGATTCAAATTATATTATCGTATCACATGTTCTTAGAAATACGAATTTTAAATTGATCAGTGATTGTTGTTGTTGTTAAAAAGACCTTATCACCTGCATTCTTCCACGAACTAATTGATAGTTCAAGTAAACGCTTCAAAAAGTTTCCCTTTTTCGTTGAGAAACATCAAACTGAAATGAAGTGAATTTTTTTCCTGCTATAGAATAATATGACAAGAAAACGGTTTTGTGAAGAAAAAACATAAAGTCTTCGAAAAAAAAGAATACATTATAAGGGAAGAATTCAACCTCACCAATGTTTTATGTATGACAATTAACACGAAACTATTTAATATAACTTTATTGCAAATATTGACAAATCATCGCTAAGCAAGAAAAATATTTTTTTTTATTGAAAATATTCAAGTTGGAATGACTTTTACAATACAAGTCACATGTATCTTTCATGCGAGACAACACGGTGTGATTGAAAGCAAAGCATGTTTTGATTTTCTACTCTAAATATGAACATAATAGTATTTTGAGCTTCCTATACAAGTTTGCAAGAGCCCAGCTGCTGAAAGAGACGGAAAACTGACTCAACCTTTCACGAATATTAAGATGTGACTATATTAAATACTTCGATGACTGTTCAAATAATTTCTTTCATATTTCTACCAAGCTTAAGTTTTATTTCAAATAATAAAAAAGAGAGATACATATTGTATATTGATTAGAAAAAGGTGTTTTAATTAACTGTTTATATAATCAGAATAATACGGTAAGACACTCATAGTACAATAATGGAGAACCTGGTGTCTTTCGTACATACCTAGATAGGAGAACTTCCAAGCACAGAGTCCCAGAAGGAAAATCATACCCAACTTTAAGTTTGAACACCTTGAAATCAGGACCACTCTAGGTACATAACTCGAATGGACAAATATCGCTCACACCGACAGCATGATTGTGAACTTGGATTGAAAATCCGCTTTCCAAACCAATCAGGGAGGCAAAACACAGGTATCATCCAAAATATCAATTCTCTTCTGCTTCCACTGGGAAAATCCTGCGCCCTTCATTTTATCTCAATTGATATTGAGAGGAACGAGCTGGCTAACTCTCTTGCCAAAGAAGCCAGAGCAATCAAGCCTAAACAGCTATCATGAAACCTTCCGCTTAGCGCTGTCTACCGTAAGACTGCCTGGAGGCATCTTCCAGAACGTCAGGAATTCCATGAAACGTCACTGCCAGACCTGCCAGATGACTTCTATTTGTAATTTCAAATACCTGTTGTAGTATAACAGTTTAATAAAATGTTTCTTTTCCCATTAATGTGCTGCTGTTTCTGTTCCTTGTATTCCTATGTGATTCCGAGTCCTCCTTGTTTACCATACACACCCTTCAAGTTTGTTGGTCTGGTAGAAAACCAACCCGTATAAGTAAATTATGTTAATTTTAAAAATATAGTTAACCTTGGGGCACTTTTTTTTTAAAAAAAGAAAATGTCCATATTAAAATTTTTCCATTTGATTAGCTTACAATAAAAAAAAAAAAAGAAAATTAAGGTTTGGAAATTTAGTTTTTCCTGATTATATAAATGCTAATGTTGTCAGTATTTTGAACCGAACTAAAAACAGTAGATTCATTTTTAGAAGAAAAGGGCACATATCTTAAAGTTTTATACTTCATTTGTTTTCAAGAGACAAAGCAAAAGATAAATTTGAGGATTAAAATTTCTTTTTTTCTTTCCACAAAGAACCAAAAGAATTTCTAATAATAAATTAGCTTACAGAAATTTACTTTTCATTAAATAAAGAACAGTAAAATACAAAAAAAATGTTCCAATAGTTACCTAAGCCTTATTTTTATTTTTTGTCGTATTAACTTTCTAAAATTTCATATCTTCACATTTGTAAAGAGAAAAACAAATTTTTTTATAGAAACTTAGAAAAAAATAAGAACAAAAAGCCATTTTCTAGAAGAGTTCAGACAATAAGAAGCAAAACCATGTAGTGTATTTTCTATTTAATTGTGACCTAAAAGAAGAAGACAGTATTGTAAATTTTTTTGTATAAAGTATTTTTCTCTGTTCAATAATATAATGATAATAAAATGAACCACATTAACATTAACCGTGATTTTTAAAAAAACCGCATAAATGGATAATTATAAAACTGTTTTAAGGACATTTTGACAAAAACAAATTATTTAAATACAATATTTTGGCAAAAAATTAATATTGAATAAGTCTTTTTTAAAATGTTCTCCTTTTGTGAAAAATGCTTCTATTATATAATAATATTTTGCCTGTATATAGCTCAGACCTCTGTACTGAGGCTCAACTATGATTTTTGATAAATTCACATTATTTTCATAGTTAATTACCAATTAAAATAATTATTGACGTTTTTTTCTTAAAATTTCTCCCCTCTGTTGTCGTAAAACATGGATAAACATACTTCTATGTTATATATTTCAAAATTTCTAGTTGAGCCTCTGTATAGAGGTTTGAGCTATATACAGGCAAAATATTATTATAATAGAAAAATTTTTCACAAAAGGAGAATATTTTGAAAATTGGTCATTCTATGTTCATTTTTTGTCAAAATATTGTACTTAAATAATTTTTATTGTAATACTAGTCTTAAAACAACTTTATATACATTTTCTAATCTAAGTGACACTAAATGTCATAAATATTGTCCATCTATACCCTTTTGCAAAATCACGGTTCCGAACGTAGTCGGATACCTGAGATGGAAGCAATGGTTCAGTTAAATGATATTTATGTGTTAAATAGTCAAGTGATAACACCGTAGTTATCTTTCTAATGATTGTATTAAGCTTTTAAAAGAGGAAATAGCTTAGATATAACTTTAACGTATAACTTAACTTAAAATAACCTAAATTTTAGAGAAAATAACTTTAGATAAAATGAAGAGACACACAGTTTAAGGTTTCACCATACCTTTTTCTTATAAGAGTATTATTATCGATTTTGGCTGTTAACATAGAACATATATAATTATATCCATACATACTTAAAAACCCATTTACAACATTAACTTCAAAATTTGATAATTAATATTCAAAAGTAAAATTTAGTAATATAGTAAAATCAATTAATCATTAACTGATGTTACGCTATCTAATAGACTGATATCTGTATCCATGATCATTATTTGTGTCACTTATCTTATTTGTAAGTTAATTATCAAAATAAATTCGAATTTTACAAAAAACGGATTTAGTTAAATTCATGAGATAGAAAAGAGAGTATATAGTGTAGTTAAAGTTATATGAGTTTAACTACTGGGATTGATTTTTTCATATTTTTATGCTAGTACTCTCTTTTACACCTAGTCATAACAGTTGAGTATCAAAATTTTTCCACATTAATTAAAAATTATGGTGATGAAAAAATTGCGAAAATATTTTAGACAACTTTTAAGGAAATCAAATAAATGAATTTTTGAACATATATTCTATGCGTCAGGAGTTTTCTAAGCTGTTAGCATGATATATAACCTAATAAACACTTTTAATATAGTACATTTCTTTATCACTCTCATTATTATTCTTATTATACCTCGAGAATACTCAGTCCTAAACTACACTTGAAAAGTTTTGGTTGCTACCAGTCTTCAAACTACTGCTTATCATAAATTTGAACAAGAGTATCGGTAGAATTTTGTCATCAAAACGGATGACACGCTGCTCCTATCCTTCACACGATAGTAGCGGAACAAGGAATATCATCTAGACAAGACGGTTATAGGTCATTATCTGCTTCAAAAAATTCATCGGCTGCTATTTCACAGCCATCTGCATACAAGATTTCGATTGTACAGAAATCCTGTAACGCAAATCATTGGCACCTGAGGCTCCAATGGACTGATTAACATAGAATTTAGCATGCTGATTCAATTAAAGGATGAAAATCTCTCTTTAATATGGTTTACAATGATGGTTGCATCTATATTAGATGTTGTAATTAAAAGTTCGGTTTTCTAGAGTGTGTTTATGTAATATTATACTGGATTAACGGCAGTCTTTATATTCTGAAACGCTTTTGAGTATAATGGACGACAACAGCTGATAAGAATATAAGGCATCTCATCTGCCACTGATACATTATAGTAGTTCTGGAACCAGAAATCATATCCTGCCTTCAGAGCATTCCTGGAGTTGTCCACAAATCAAACCTATCAACATATTGCTAGAAATGTTCGAGCATTTTTTCCAGTCAGGCACATAAAGTTATTTCCTTGGCTGCTTCTTATCTATCAAAGATATCTGGGTCTCTCATGATTGGGTGTCTCACTTTTCGTACTTCTACAGCAAATGCGGAGGAAATTTGAGTACAATCAAAACAATACGGAATGCTCTTCCTCAAGTAAAGATTAATCATTCAGAGCACCGGGACGTAGTACATAGCCCTTTCGGGCTTCTAATCTCCGATCAGTGATTGATTTAAGAACATTTTACCCTTTAATGAAGCATTTAATACGCATGCAAATTAAGCATTTACAGTGAAAGATAAATTGTTGTTTTATGGGAAGAATAAACTTTTTTTGCGTAGAAAAAATCAATACTAAAAAAGCTTAACTAAGAGGTACCAAAAGCAGCAGTTTCGAGATCCGTGGTGTGGGTTGGGCATGACCTAGCCAATCAAGCTGCTGCAAAGTCCGAAGTTCTGAGGGAGAAACGTTTTCGAGAGGACATAACTAAGTTCAGAGAATGAGAGAAAGCGCTTTGATTGGCCGACAGAAGACTTCTGTGATGAAGAGTACAGATTCAATTTCTGTTACGTTGCCGCGCTGTAGAGAAACACTTATTGAAGTTCATGGGAGCTTCCTGTAATTTATTCTTTTGTTTTAGACATTTAATCGTTTTTTTTAATCCATACAGATCATTTACGGAGAAAATTTGAATAAAACCTAATTGATCCTTTATGGTGTTACAATTTTTAGGTACATCGCAGGAGTGGTCCATGGGTCCATGGGTCTATGGGTCCATGGATCAGCTGAGCCCAAAAATAAGGTTTGATCTCATGGGAAAAGCGCATTTCGTTTTAGACTCAACCTCAATATCTTGATTTGGTTAATTTCAATCGTCAAATATTATTCTCAGACATATTCTCAAAAGTACAGTGAATTCTGGACAATATTTCATCTGGCAACTGTGGTACATAGCTCATGACGAATACGACGCATTGACGTCATGTCATCCTCAAGTCATGTCCGAGAAAATGAAATGTTAACAGTTGATTTTGAAAACGTAGTTAATTATTTTGAGATTTGAAGCTGCAAAAAAGGAATTTCGTAGAAAACTCCATTTTACAACGAATGGCATTTGTTTAACTGTACATGAATATACACTAAATTCGATGAAGAGAATTGTAGATGGGGCTTACCTTTAAACTGGGTTCCAAAGCCTCCAGAATTCTTAAGACGCCCCTCAAACAATAATTTATACATACACTCTACTTTTCTCGATTTTTAAAATTTTTTATCAGTATCTGTTTAAAGAATATTTGAAAGAGAATTCAAATATTTTTTTTAAAGACGATGATCGATTCGAAGCAAGTATTTCTTATTCAAAAGAAGAAAAGTGAACACCATTGTATCAATCAGTTCTATTGAGTGCTTGTATAGAAGTGAAATTTAATGGAACATGAAAGAGAAATTGTCCATCACTTCCTTTCTGTTGAATTCGAGATCCTACATTGAACATATACAGAGCTTCTTTAGTTTTATTCAAGGCAAAATTGAGAAAGTTTATTTATTTATTACTATTTTTATCTGCTCTTTGTCTGATATTTGAGAGTCACTTTCGATTTGTAAAAAGGGCAAATAGAATTTATTTAAATATTTACTGCTCAGGATTCTTTTGAATATGTATCAAATACACTTTAGTCAACTCTTATTTCAATGCATTTTAGAATTGACTTACTCCGAATGGACCTTTGCATTCAATAATATTTCTCTTATCAGTTTAGCTAGTGATTTTCGTTCGCTTGAATTCGGAATAAATTGCTTGATAAAACAATCTCATACTGAGAATATTTTAGTAAGGGAAAGTTATTATGTTAAGACATATAAAAGAAAAATATTGGTTCTAAAATAAAAAAAAAATCAAATAGGAACAGAATCACACAAAAGTTTTAGGTATGATATATTACTACTATTTTCAACTCTAATATCACATTAAAGTGGTTTAATGAAATGTATTTGCAACTTTTTCATTTTACATGTGAGTTTAATAATAAGATTGTAACAATAAATTTAAATTAACTCCTCAATTACAGCAATCCAAATATAAATGAATTTAAAATACATACATTTTCTGCTAAACATTATATTGGATAATTCATAATGAAGTATACATTTTCAAGTCACTATATTTTAAGAACAATGTCAGATATTATATGCTACTTGCAACAGAATTATTGTGTATGGGGTTATGTAAAGTTTTGTTAGAGACAGTCACATATGGGTGAAAACTTAGTCACACGAATCATATCGAGTATGTAATATATAAGTTGCTGTTAGTTATTATTAATTTTACAATATTATTACTCAAACACACATATAGAAATGAGTTTAATATTCATTTTATAATAAACTAAATTCACAGACAAGCAGGGCCAGGTCGGAATCATGTGTTGCTCTGGTAAATATTTGCACGTGCAATGCTTAAACGTTGAAAATTATTATACCTTCGTTGATGATATCGTGTTTTAACTTCATCACCTTATTATTTTTTTTAATATTATAATATTCGTTGATTATTCTAAGTTACCTTTTAAGTAGAAAATAATCTTATTAAGAGGAAATTAGCTTGGATCGAAAACCAAGTCCAGAAAAACAGTTTGTTCTCAATGTTCCATTTTCCCATTCATCCCAAAATTTATCTCTCATCTGGTGCGTTAAGATTTCACTTGTGGATGTACCCGCTGATTGGATAAAATAATTTTGGGAAGTGAAGACTTATTTTATACTTCCAAAATGGGAAGTCCATAAAATGATTTTGTTAGTTAAAATTTGTTTTTCTTTGTGTACACACCTTGTGAGAGTTAAAAAACAGATGCCGTATTTTGCAATGAAACTAAAGCTATTAATGATACTGCAATTCTTATATCTTAGATTTAGTTACTTGAGATTGTTAAGTATGTACTATTTAGCAAGTGTATGTAATAAGATAAATTTATTTGGTTTTTATTTTATTTTAAAGCTAAATAAGAAATTTTTTGGCACCATGTGTCCTATAAATGAGTTCGGTCTATTCCATAATACCGCTAGGTAGAGGTTTTTATACGTACTTAAAAACTGAATACAGTGAGACCCCGCTTAACGCGGGGTATACGTTTCATTAAAGTAGAGTGTAATATGAAACAGAGTTAAATAAGGTTATCTCATCATGTAAATAATGGGGTTAGGGGAAGATGGGTAGAAAATTTTTCAGGTATTTTACCATTAAATTTATTAATTATGTTTTTTTATAACAATAAAACAAAAATTTATTTCTTACAAGTATAGATACATAATAAACGAATATGCATATAAAAATAAATAAAATAATAAGTCAGTATGTTTACATTTCAGATCATTCAATCTCTTCTGTATTTTCAATTTTCTGCCATTTTATCAAGAAGGTAGATCGGCTTAATGACATTTTGCGTTCAATTTCGTCGTCAATCCATATAGAAAGTCGTTTTTCCATTTCCTCTATACTGCTAGGCCGGATAATTCTAGTTGCAGAGCTTGTCGTACAGTTACCAATGACAGTATCTTTTCTTTATTCTTAAGAATGGTCCTTATTCTTGAAGTTGCAAAATTCAATGCAGCACCAATTTGCGATTGACGTTCACCAGTATCTAATCTTCTAATCACTTGCATTTTAGTCTCTAGTGAAATGATTTTTTAAGCTTTACTTTCGTGCTTTTTTATTATCACCCATGATAAAAACTAAAAATCATAATATTTGTCAATATAGCAATCGTTATATTATATAAATTTATACTTAGAATAACGTAAACAAATATTTGAAATGATAAAAATACTTTCGTATAACACCGCCGAAAAGAAGAAACACAGATAAACTGCATTGGATATTGGGAAGCCTAAGGTGGCATGCTATTTCAGGGAATCCCACAATTCTAATAAAACGGCTTTAAACCGAAACAGCGCTAAACGAAACAGCGTTAAGTGGGGTCTTATTGTATTTGTAAAAATTATCTTCGTTTTTTAACGAATAAAATAATCTTAAAAACTATTAAGAATAAAAACTCCAAAAAATAATGTTGCAAATCTGAGTGAGGGAATGACGCTACGACCCCAATTATTACTTGAATAATAAGAGATGAAGGACAAGAACGATGACTACACGAATACAAAACGACTTTAATTTCAACTTTCTAGAACAGTTCCACAAACAGCAACTCAGACAAATGAAGTCTCTCTCTCTTATTTCAATCGCACAAACAGATTCTGATCTCGACTGAGCCCTCTTTTGAAATATAACCTTGGCCTAAATTTTTAGTTTCACGCTGGGAAGCGAATTTTGCCTGCAAATTTCCCCACAAGGATAGTAAAGCTGCGGGTAAAATAACACACTTGGCATGTTACAATATTTATTAGAATTTCAAATTAGTAAGAAAGATTATAAAAATTTAAGGTTAGAAATTAAAAAAAAATCACAATGTATGTAAATATTTCTTACGAATTTTTTTAAAAACTTACAGAAAGAAAAAAAAAATTCTTTAATTAAGGGAAGAACCTATATATTTGCTTTGTACGCAAATTCTTCACTAAAACGTTTTCCTTAATCAACAAATAGCGCAAAAGCATGAAGATAATTTGTTTTACTGAAGCCGCATACTTCTTATATTCCCATCTATTTTTGGCAAAAGAGATACCTTCTCCGTTTGATATAATTATGCCTTTTTCTTCTTATTTTGATATCAGATGAAATCTAAGAAATGAGTTACGAAATATAGGGGAAACTATATATGGAAAATAAACCCACTCTCTCTCATATTAGATAGAAGCATAACGCTATTCGGCTAGATTTTTCATTGCTATGCTCATTTCTATCGTTATGAACTTCTATTTTCAGACAAGAATGCTTATTTAAACTAACTTTTTCTCACAAAAGAAGTATTTCAATCATTTTCTTATAAAGTTGTTTGATAATTCGAGGCTTCATTAAATGGAAAGTACACAAAATTCCAATTTTTTCTTGTGCTTCATGTTCGTTCAATTCCTACTATTAATTCACAATCTCCCTATATATATATATACACAGGGTGTATCTAAACTCTTGGGCAAAACTTTAAGGGATGTTAGTACACATCAAGACAAAAAAATAGTAAATAGGAAACTTAAGGTCCCAAACGTCTTCCGAAAGTGATAGGTGCAATCAAAGTTTAAGGTCCAAAATTTCTAATGATTATAAAAAACGGAAAAATGGGTCGATTCGTTAGCGGTTTTCGCTAAAATTATTATTTTTGTCAGTATTTTATTGAAAAATAAAGTTTAAAGTTAAAACTAAAAAATATCGATATAGGGCACTTAAGACTTTGGAGTAACGAACAACTATTTTTTACCGTTATTTTTTTATCACATTAAATGCTTTCAAAAGCTTAGAATTCAACTTAAATTTTGAGCTCAAAATCTGATTCGTTGGTGGTGGTTAAGTGGTTCAAACTCAACTGTGTTCAGGAGGTGAAATTTGAACTCACCTCCTCCCCTGGACACAGTTCAGTTATTCACGATCTTCGATGCTCGGTCGTAGACTAGGCAGCAACTATTAACCACTAAACGTAAAATTAACAAGAGAGGGTTGACAAAATTAAATAAAAAAGTTATTCATAACAGACATGAGCAATTTCTTCCCACAAAATACCCGATGATGCAAATCACCCGATTTGCCGGCAAAGTGTAGTACACAACAGTTTAACTGTATGTAAGGATGTAAAATTCAACTACAAAGTGTTCCAGCCAGCATAAAGGCTCGTATGTGGTTCTAACATGACGGAGCGCCTGCACATTTCAGCACATATGTGCGAAGTACATTGGACGGAACATATCCAGGGTGATGGACTGGACGGGGTGGTCCGGTAAATTGGCCGGCACGCTCGCCTGACCTCTCCT
>BMAV01009906.1:0-30715 GCA_019973955.1 Trichonephila inaurata madagascariensis | reverse complement strand
AAAGGGTTTTTCCTATATGAATTTGAGGTTTGCCTCTTTCTCCAAGAGTGGAATTTTTTGTCGAGAGTGCTTTGTTGTTGTTGTAAATAATGTTTGTATGAAACTTATGCAAGTTTCTGTTTATCGCACTCACACACAATAAAATGTTTAGTGCACATTTTCTCCAAATTTCTGGTTTCTATGTTCATTCATTTTCAAATTAGACACAAAATGCTGGTTGTACCTTAACTTTTGGAGGTCAGTAAAAATCAATCTTAAACATTGAGTAAGCTGTACAGGTAATTTTACTCGATCTAAAACCATAGTTTTTTCCTCTCCTAAAGACGATATCATTTAATATCCTTACTTAAAATTAAGATTTCTTAAATTAGATTTCAATATTGTACGTTTGCCCTTTTTTTACACTGGTCTGATGGTAAATTGGATTTTCATTGGGTTTATTTAAAGTATCTATACTTCATTTGTTAGATCTAAAAATCATAACTCTAATTATTTTATTTCCATGATTATTGACACGTGATGCTATACCCCAATTATTTTGACCTCTATGCCCGTTTGCTGTTAATATAAATACGTTCATGATATTTTATGGCATTGTTTTATTTTTTTTATCAGCTTTCGTTTTATTGTATTCTATTCATCTTGAAATCTGTTTTTCGTGATTTTACTGCACGATGAAACACTGAAATAAACGATTTTTATTTCAAATAAAAGTAAAATATATTTTATGGATTATTAAAAGAAGAGGGACAGTGTAATTTATTGATATTCTTTTTACTTGCTTCCTTTTCTCTTAAACTTTTTACAGTCTTTTGCCTTTTCTGAAATCAAAATATTTCTTAAAGTAAAATGGCATATTATGTACACGGAAATATTACATTTAAAGGGTGGTGCGGATTGTATAAAGCATAAATATTGCTTAGTCATTTATGCCAATATTTTTTTGCATTCGTTTCCGTATAATAATTAGTAAAGATAGGGAAATTGGTGAAACCGATATATCATATAAAACCTTTATTAGACCATTTTTTTTTTTTTAGTAATGTGATCTTAAAATATTTTTGGGATTGAGATTGATTTTTAAAAAGGCTCATTTAGCTTATTACATAAAATTAGTTTGATTTTTAGGATCTATTTTTTGAGGGGGTATGCACCATCCAGGGAGCTACCCAAATTTTCCTCCCGGGGGTCACGATTTAAGAAGTTGGGGAAAAAAGCAGACATATCAAAAATAGCTACCCCTAGCTTTAACACTTTATGAATGATATACAACTTTATTGCCTAACCTTGAGAGCAATCTGAAATCCTTTCCCCCTGATCTAACTTATAAAATTATTCAGAATCACTTAGCTGCAGTCGGTTTTTAGACGACCCTTTCGACAGCTCGGCCCTCCAACGCTTTTTATTTCCACAACCCTGGTGGATTAAGCAAATAAATTTAGGACGCGCGACTTTCCATCGCTATACCCCTTTATTCTTAGATTTCACGATTAACGATCAAGCAACCATTAACTCACACACCCGACGTCAGAATTTAAATTGTAGTTATATTTGCATAAAATAAATTTTTTACGGAAAGCTGTTTTTAAACTACAATCAAAGTTGAAGAACAGTTTCTTCAAGATGATAGAATAACCCGAATAGAGAGAGAACCCGTTACAAATGGTACGACATCTTATGTTTGCCTTTCTTTTTTACACCGCATTACTTTATACTTATAAAGTATCATTTGTAAGTAATAAATCTACACACAAAATAAATTGTGTTGTTGTTTCTTATCCCAGATGGGGTATAGCTTAGCCGCACCATCTCCATAAACCAAAAATCGCTAAAAAGTCGCGTTGTACGTCATCTGAAACAGTTTTCTTGCTCATCCTTTACGTTTACGACTAGAAAATCCAGATTCTGTTGTCGTACTAATCGAATTCGTGCAACACAAATCGTAAGTGGGAAGATAGCTTTCCATCGACATTTAAAAATTAAGGTGGCAAGTATACTTTCTGCGGCCTTATTACAGGTTAAATTAAATGTGATGTAAAAAAGTTATTTTAATCCTCTGCTTTTTGTATGGTTTCCTTTGATTTGTTAGATAATTGTTCCAAATTTTCTGTTAAGCTGAATACTTTAAACGGGAAAAGCATTTGTGAACAAAATGCGGATTGCGCCCTTTGGTGTTAGCTTGTCGTGAACTTGCCGCGAGCGGCAATTTCCGCTTTTTTTACGAATGTGTTTAACTACTTGGTGTTTTTTTAAAAATACAAAATGTTAAATTAATGAACTTCTGAAATGAATACGAATTTGTAAATATTTGGCGTGGTCGAATTATGATCGATACTTTGGTATTACAGGTGATTTTTTTAATTAATTATTATTTGTATTTATAAATTTTGCTTTTTGATGTTAAAATAAGGGAGATATACGGTGTGAAGATTCCAATATTTTTAAAATTCAAGACCTTTTCTGTGCAAAAGTCGAAATCAAAAAAAAAACCAAGCCTGATAATTTGAACATGTAACTTACGTCTGATATAATATTTCGGAATTATTTTATATCGTAATTGCGCTTGGAATAGATAACATTTATTTGCTATCGACAAAAACTTATTCACAAAATCAAAAACTACTTTAAATAGATTTAATATCCAAATGAAATTTAGTGAGCACTAATGGAGTAAATATTGAAGGAAAGGCATGGAAAATGAAACGAAACGTAATACAGTTTTCATTAGTTAACAGTGACCTATCATTTCCTTTGTGTTCCACGTCATGATGACGCAAGCTACATCATCAGTTAATAAATGACTGTCTCGTGTATTTTTTCTTTTGAATTTTTTTTTCCAATCTCATTTTTATTAAAGAAATAGAGAATTTATTTTTTGATGTAAGAAGATGCACATTATTTAGATGCATGTAAAACTACAAAACTATTATATGTAATTGAAGAAAAAACTATTGTTTTTTAGCGTCCTTTATATCATTTATAAAGAATTTATGCTCGAAATCCGTTAATGTGTGGATTACTTATCAAATCTGCAAATTAACAGATTGGCTCCTTCAAAGTGCGGAATCCAGAGTTTCCCGCATTTTAACAATAATTTACATTTTATAGCGGTTTCCATATCGTTAAAATTCAAAATTTTGTTTCTGACATTTCCTTTCTGTTAGGAATTTGGAACGTTGACTCACCCCAGAATAATTCATCCTAGCATTTTAGAAACAGAGTGGCAAGGACAGTAAAAATTTTCGATAAAAGATTTCTTGAATTAATTTGTAATAAATTTAATTACGATGACCAGTATTTTCTAGGGACTAATTAAATGTTAAAAGTTCCAATATTACAAAATATAGCTGCACATACCGATATAGCAATCACGACCATGATAAAAGAAATTATAGTTCACTAAATGGACTCAATTCAGGGCAGTTGTTCTCCATTTAATTCAAAACAGATATCTAACTAATTGTACTTGTTGGTCTATTTGAAAGACTAAGATAAAATTTCAAATTTCATAATTGGATAAAGATGTTTAAATGATATACATTTTATTCAAAAATAATTGATTTTTAAAAAATCTTATTTTATGCATGTACTTTTAAACAAAATTTTTGTATACTTACCTACCTTATTGTGCATTATTATTGTAGACAAATGTGTACTTTTTAAGAGATAGTTTCTACAAAGAGCAAAAGCTGGCAACAACGAATTGCACGAACTGATTAGCTAGAAACACATGATTGCTTTTATTGTGTGACTATGGCGTCACATGTATTTTTGAACTGATTGGCTTGAAACACGTGGTTATCATTATCATATGACTGTAACGTCACATGAATTTATTCCATTGCATGGCCGACTAAGACTGTCAATGCTTGCTTTGATTGTATTCACGTGATTCTTTTCGATATCGAAAAATAAATAAATGACATGTCAATTTCCTTAATTGCAGTAATCCAATTAACGAATGTGTTGATTGATCGATTGTATTAACTTGATTCTTTCGATATCAAAAAACATTTAATTAAAGCTTACAGAGACGTTGCTGTTGTTCCTCCAAAGATCTTATTTTCACTTTAACGAGCGGGTGGTAGGTAATGTGCAAATTGTCTTGGTAATATGAGAAATGAAACAATTTTCCCCACACTTTTAACAGATCGTCCTAATGTGCAGTTTAACCGATTTCTGCACTTTAAATTTTAACGCTATACATGTTAAAGTTAAAGTTGTACAAATCATTTAAAAAATATTAATGCATATTTATCGATGACCGCTTTACGCTAGTTAGTTTCACTTAACCTTTTGAAGATTTCTCACGTAATTGCTGGAAGAAGACGCTGAATAATAAATAGGAATTGAGTATTGTCAGGAAATGCAGGCGAAAGAGTAATCTCGCGGAAATTGAAGTCGGAAGATGCGTGTGGTACACTAGAGCTGCAATAATCCTGCAGCTGAAATGACTATGGACTGATTTCTAACTGATTATTGGACTGATTAATAAAAAATTAGTTTAAAAAAACAACAACTAAAAAATACGCTTTTATAGTGAATCGAACTAAAAAGTGAAAAAATAATTCTTAATATAAGAATAAAATGATTAACGAGAAAGTTAATGTCATTGGGATAAAAGCGTGGGGTACTCTATATTAATTATAATTTCGTACTGGTTTTATTCCGAAATGCTGAGTTAGTGTAAAAAAGTAGTACAAAGCACCCCACGCTTTTACCACAATGACATTAGTTTTCTAGTTAATCATTTTATTCTTATATAAAGAATTATCTTTTCAGTTTTAGTTCGATTAACTAAAAATGTGGGTTTTTTTATTTAAACTATAATTTACTTTTCATTTTTTAGTTCGATCTACAATAAAAGCCTGATTTTTTTAGTTTTTAAAAAACTATCATTTATTCTTTGTTGAAGTTATCCTTGAGTTTGATATTTGGAGCCAGAATTATGTGTCTGCTGGAATTAGTTTTGCTCTTCAATGGATATTAATTAATTTTGTCTGAAGAGGTATTTATTCTCTCCGTTTATGGGTCTCGGATGAGTCCCGTATCGTTATATTTCAAAGATTCCGTCGCTATAGATACAAGTATAACTAATAAAAGAAGAAATATCAAATGTCAATTGTATTATCACATTTTAAACGTATTGCTGTAATGTTAATTCGTATCATCACTTCTAAACATATTGCTTTATCACAATAAAAATATTTAGCAGTCAGAACATAAATTTATCACCTTCTAAACGTAATGCTATAATGTTAATTCGTATCATTACTTCTAAACGTATTGTTTTATAAAAATAAAAAGTATTTAGCAGCTAGAACATAAATTATTTTTATTCACATGCACGAATCTTTTTTTTTTTCCTTTCTCACATAAAGAACACTTTTGTTTGTTTTATTTGTATTAATAACAAGCGTTTTCATTTTTAGGGTTGCGCCTTTTTAAGGAGTGGGGTCTTTTAGTCGCCAAATCTGGAAACTATATAATAATTAGTCGCCAAATCTAGAAATCCTTGAAATCGTTATTTTTGACGGTCTTGATCAGGACAATGGAACTAAATTTTGAAATCATTGTATTGTCATCGGTCCTTGACAAATGTGCAAAATTTCGAATTAATATGACCTTTTAAAGTGGGTAAAAATCGAGTCCAAAGATTCCATTACATACAAGTGAAACATAAAAGCGTGTTAAAAAGGCAAGGAAGCGTAAAAATGCAGATAATATATTCACTGTCTTCTGTTTAATAAAATTGTTGTGTTTTTAATAACAGATTATCTTCTGATTATATACGAACCCTTTTGCAACAGAGTTTAAATGAAAATTTTTAAGCTCAATTTCTTATTCTAAATTACAAATTAAACACTATCTGTTGCGTGAATTTATTTTGGTGATAGATTAATGAAGATAAGTAATTTGAAGGTAGATTATAATAATAGAAGAATTCCATGTACATTCAATTTGTGGAGGCATGAATGAAAGACATGGAATGATAAAGTGAAACACATAATGAAATGTCAGATAGTACATTAAAGAAAAGTAGAAGAGGTTAAATGTATTTCTTTACTGTATCGTTTGTTGTATTTACATTGCAACCATTATGTTATATAAAATAAAATTTAAATCATAAAAGAGATTACATTACCATGCAAATTTATTATAAAATGAAATACAAAATGTGTAAACAACCATTAAATTCTATGTCTAATGCTTGTTAAAAGTTTTTCAAACTATATATATGTCGTAGGGAAACGATGAAATTTGGAATTTGATCAAATCCCAAAGAGATATGATCAATTGGCGGGAGACGTTAAAATAACGTTTCTTCAAGGTCATTTCTCTGATGAAAGTAAGTGATTTTATCAAATTCCTGAACTGTTTCAGTGAAATGATGAAATAATATTATTAAGAGTTTAAAAGTGTTTATTTAACAAGTATGGTGTATTGTTAAACTTAGAAGTAAGTAATACAACAATAGTCAATGAAGTAGAAAATATTTATTTGAAACTAATTAACAAATAATTAGAAAATTAGGCTGGTATTTTTTTATGTGTAACATCTTTCCTCTCGGTTGCTGGATATTTGTGGTTGGGAGTGATTTCGTGAAAAGGGACGGAAATGTGTTAACAGGAAACCGGGGAAGTGCGGCCGTGGTGTCGATTGACTTGGCCTCCCCCTCTATGGTTTCTTTACTAATGATGACCTGCTTTGGGCAGGGGATGGCTTACACACTAAAATATCAATCCCATGTTAATCCTATGGTGCCATTTTTTTTAAAGATATGGGGTTGAAATTTGGGGGATCGATAGTACTGCCTGTTTGGTTAGGAAGTACTAGGTCTCCCCCTAGACAGCGTTTTGCCAATGCAAATCCTGACTAGTTCATTTCATCATTTCACTGAAATAGTTCAGGGATTTGATAAAATCCTTTACTTTCATCAGGAAACATCTCCCGTCAATTGATCACCTCCCTTGAGGATTTCATCAAATTCCTAATTTCGTAGTTTCCGTACGACATATATATACTATCAATCAATAATTTGTATTTCTTGCCACTTTTACCTATAACATTTTTTTTAACATTTAATTTTTATGCCCCCCCTTCTCTCCAGATTTAACAGATTTTTAAACCATTATGATATCCACCATCTATTTGAGGTAATTTCACAATTGTTCGACATTAATGCCTCATCTATTTTTGAGTTAAATTTTTCACCATTATTCATCTTTTTTTAAAGTTTATTTATAAATTAATTTGCGAGTTACTGTTTGTATACATTGTGAGCCACTCGGAATTGCAGAAAATGTTAAATGTTTTGGAGCAAAAAACTCAAATATGTTGTTATTGTTACTTATGCCACTGATCGACAATAACGTCAGATTAAGGTCCACGAAATTCATCGCGGCTAGAGGCTAGATTTTTGCGCCTGTCGTTAGCCTTAGCTTTGAGCACCACCCTCAGGTGAAAGATTTGATTTTGCTCGGTTCCACCCAGTGGAGCACACAGGAAGGGGTCCGTACCCCAGGACCCAAAGCCCTTGATTTTTTTCCGATTGATTATTTTTAAAGTATATAGTATAAAAATTTAGTTAGTATTTGTTACTTAATCGATACCATTATAATTAATGCTAGATTTTACAATAATTAAATTGTTTTATGTTTTGTTCCGAAATGATGACAAAACGTCAGAAAGGAGCATGGGCAAGAATGGTGAACTTTTCGACCCTGGACCCACCCTCTGAAAATTCACTGTGTGCGCTACTGGTTCCACCCCAATTTTGAGGGAAACCACTTGGTGGTGGTCAGGGGCCTTCCGACTCTCTTCCCCTTCCACCAACCTCACGAGAGGACTTAGACTCGACGGCTATTTAGAGTACCCCCATGTCGCGAAGGCACTCTACATTTACAACATTAATGCCTTCTCCGTTATTCGAACCCAGCCCCTACGGCACCGCAGTCAGCGTCACTAACCACTATACCGGATGGGTGGTTAAAAACTAAAATATAAAAGCCCTGATATCTTGAGTCGAAGAAAGTTAAGTAGAAATGCAGGCACTAAACTTCTCTCAATTCCCTTTATAGTCACTGTAACTAGTGGTCATGGTCAAGAATTCATGACCGGCATGTCATGAGTTCGAGCCTAGATGCCACTGAAGACTTGGTGTGTAGGGACAGATACACGTTAAATCTGTCGTGGCTCAAAGTCCTTCCATTGGCGTGGTGTGGTATTTGGTGATAGGGGTGTCAGCTCAGGTGTTGACCTTGTCACTTGAAAATGGCTTTAAAAATTATGAGGTCCTTGGTCAATAGCCCTCGTGTTGCTTTATAGTGCGAGCTCATTCACTCACATTCCCTTATATTTATTTTTGCGATTACTGAATTCTGATACAAATCGTTTAAAAACTATTTTTGAGATAAAATAATCCTTTATTTCAGTTTGATATGAATTTTTAAACATTTATGTAAATTTTTCTTCAAAAAGTATTAGATTAATATGAATATGTGTATTTTTAAATTTTATTCGCCCTTTAAACATCTGGACTTCACCATTTTGGTCTGTTACATTTAGCAAATTTAACCTACATACCGAATCTTAAATACTACATGTATTAATGTTGACGTTGCTCAGAAAAATATAAATAGCATCACTTAATGACTTCTTTTAATGTACTTAGATAATGGGTAAGGGTAAAAGTTTAAGTGAATGTTATTTGTGCAGAAGCTTCTAGACGAGTATTAAATTGTAATAGTTTTATTCTTTGTTGAGGGTAATAGAACTGTTATTGAATCGAATAAAATGTTTTTACTATAGCCTAAATGTGGCTTATGTTTTGATTGTTTGTACATATGTTGTACATTGATTGAAGTTGACTTTTTTTTTTTTGTCATATTATTTTGTATTGATGGCATTCATATATACACTGCTAAAAAAAATTGAAGGGTGTAAGCAAAGAAGCTGTTGTTTTTTATGCCACCTGATCTCAACTGTGTCAGATCCAGGCCCACGAAATTCATCATGGCAAGGGGGTAGATATACACCTGTCGTTAACCGTAGCCTTGAGCACCATACAGCTGACTATACGATTTTAGCTCGGTTCCACCCCAATTTTAGAGAGGGGGTGTCAGAGGCCTCCCGCCTCGCTCAGCTTCCACCAACTTCACGGGCTGCGGTAGCTCAGTGGTATAGGTATCGGATCATGGCAGGCATGTCATGAGTTCGATCCCAGTACTACTAAAGACCCGCCGTGTAGGGCAGCGATGCACGTTAAATCTGTCGAGAGCTGAAACGTCCTCCCTTTGGTGTGGTAGTTAGGATAGTGGGGTGCCAGCTCAGGTGTCGTCCACGTCACTTGCCCGTGGTTCAAAATTACGTGGTCCGTCGCCAAAAGCCCTCGTGTAGCTGAACAGTGCGACGTTAATATTAACTCACTCACTCCACGAGAGGACTTGCTGTTCGACGGCTCTTTAGAGTATCCACATGCCGTAAAGGCATTATACATTTACAAACATCCATGTCTTCTCCGGGATTCGAAAAAGCATGTATGTTTGCAAATCTATATCGCCTTATTTTACCTTATTTTAATTATATTATCTTAATTATTATTATAAGCAAAGAAATGGAGACAATTCGAGTCAGTCGTACATGGACATGAAATAGAAAGTACCCATGTTCTAAAACGCATTACTAAAAAAAAGACTCAAAAATATTGTATGGAAGCTTTAATTTGTTGAAACGCGATGTGAAGAACACGAGAAGAGGCTTCAGGACAACAAATTGATTGCATGTAAATTGTAGCGAACCTCCACGCGCGTTGGTGTGAGGATTAGCCGAAAGAAGAGGTATGTCTAAAAATCCACAAGCTTTTTATTTTTTTTTTCTCGCTTTCAATTCATATCAATTTTTGCAATAGCTGGTGATAGAGAGTCGGTCTTACTCTATAACCGCAGTGGTCATTGATCGCGATCGACCGGTTGATCTCCAAGGCATTTTGGGGTGATCGCCTTCACTAAGACCTAATAATCATATGAAAGTTTAGAAATATTTTAAAAATACAGAGAAAAAAAATTGAATCTCAAGAGTAAAAGTTCATTACATAGAAAATGTACTTCGCTATTTGGAGGCTATTTTACTAAGAAAATAGTAAAATTTTCTTACTTCCAGGAAAAAGTTCGCTAAATAGAGAAATTCGTAAAATAGAGGTTGGTAAAATGGAGGTCCGACTGTATTGTAGACTTTCTATTATCTCACTACACCTACGCCACTGGGTGGACCGCAACACCTTGAAAAAATTAAAAGTATCCCGTGCCCTAGAAAAGTCTGCCCACCCCTGCCCTATAATAATTATTATTATCAAAGATACTTATCTAGTGAAATAGATAACAGCTAATTCCTTGAATTCGAACCACAAGACTCCTAATCTTGTTTCTAATACAACAGGGATTCTTAAACTTTTAGGGGTGTCGACCCCATTTTTGGTTCAAACATTTTGTTCTACCCGTAATAAGGTGACCGGGGCAGCCTAGTGGTCAAGGAAAGAACTCGAGGCTCGCATATCATGAGATCGAGCCAAGTACTGCTCGAGACCTGCCGTGCAGATGGGGCCATTAAATATGTTTTAGGCTCAAACGTCCTTCCGTTGATATGGTGTGGAAGTTATGAGAGGCGGTGCCAGCTCAAGTGTCATCCTCGTCACTTGACAGTGGTTCAGAATTACGAGGTCCGTCGCCAATAGCCCTCTTGCTGCTTTATAGTGCCGCCGTAAATATAACTTCTAACTCTAGGCGACCCCGTAAGCATTGCACAAAGTTTACACTCGCTTGGGTACTTTTATATGGGTTTCATATGTAGTATATGAAGCCCAGTAGTGAGTGGTTATTTCATCGCGCTTCCACGCCGCAGGTCCGAGATTCAAACTTCTTGCTCGGCAAGGTTGACTCAGCCTTTCATCCCTTCAGTTCGATAAATGAGTACCAAGCTTACTTGGGAACTTATCACTGTAGGTTTCGCGTCAGACTCTCCACCTGACCGGAACACCTGCTCATGCACTTCAGGGTCCAAGGTCGCGTATACTGAGTTGGACACAGTAGACCTTGGCCCTCATGGGCTGTCTCGCCACTGAGTTAAGTTATATGTAGTATATTGTTTTATACAGTAATACACACACATCCACAATAAGTTTTTGCTTTGAATATGTTGAAATTTTTATTAAGTAACAAAATAAAAGAAACTTTATACAATGTAAGTACACGGTATATTATACACAAACTATCATCTGTTTATTAAGTGTATTAGTTAATTAAGTTTATTTAGTCATTTTTAGTTCACTTCTGAGATCATCTTTTATTAACAACGGCAAATGTAAGATTTAAGCATCGATGAGAAGGATGTGCTTGATTGTTTTTAATTATGTTGTATTAAATTTTGGAATAATAGTCGACTCCGCCCGACGAAGAGTACTTCCTCAATATTCTTTAGATTTGATCGATTCTTTGATTTTATGGTTGTTAAAGACGAAAATGTCGTCTCACCTAACTAAGTTGTGGAAAAATAGTAAAAGAATTCTGCATCGCAGTTTAGGATATTGTTGACGAACAAGTTATTTTTTGCCAAAAGATTATCAAAAATCCTAAAATTTTTGGTGCCCTCCCCCCAGTTTCACTGATATACATGAATAATTCAAACAGAAATTTTGCAACTGAACTTTTCTAACTGTTATCTTTCTCCTCGAACTCAATTTTACTTTAAATAGTAGTTATACTTTTCATATGTCAATGTTTATTTACAAAGTGATTCTCAAATCAAACAAAGTATTGAAAAGTTTCTCCTTGAGCAGTGGTTCCTGCGGACTCCCAGGGGTCTTCGATGTTATTCAGGGGTCTTTGGAAAATTAAAATCGATTTGAATGTACCTGAACAACGTCAGGGGTCCGCGCAAGGTTTAATGTTGTTGACGTGTGTTTTTTACCCTGGGAACATACGAAATACAAGTGAAGATGAACAGAAGGCATACAATACAACAGAAGAATATACACATTTATTTTAGATGATGATCCCAGCATATAACTAGAAGGGGTGCGCTGCTTTCCTTTCGAGATGGAAATCCATTACAGGCGAAAGACCGACTTCTTTCCCGAAGGAAATACAACCATATCTTACTCGGAATTCGAACCCGAACCCTCTCGGTTACAAGCCGAGGGTTATAGCCACCATACTGGCTGGGCGACAAGGTTTAATATAAAATAAATAAATAAAAATAAAAAATTGATGCATTTTTGTTTTTATGGAAATTTTAAGTAAATAACAATAATTCATTTGTATATTCCCGATTAGGTGCTACACCCTTTTGCGCGTGAACTAACTCATCCCAAACACAGATGAATCCATACTAATACAGGAGCATCTTATAGATATATCGAAAAAAAAAATGAAGGACTTAAACTAATGTTTGAACAAGAATACCACGAATTCTGGTTACAAAAACTGGTTGTATCCTGCATTATGGGTTATTGTACAGAAGTTGTTGACTACTTTCCCGTCTTCCAATTTGGTAGAACGTGGATTCAGTGCCACAAAAACCTCACCACGAAAGAAGGGGAAAAAACTAGTGTTGGTGAGTATTTGTGGCTGCCTCTCACACACATTGAGACGGACATAAATACACTCATAACATCTCATCACGTTCATCCAAGTCATTAATTTTTTAAAATTTTATTTTAAACGAAAGTTATAATTTCAATAAGTAATTCTTCAGCAAAAGTTTTTTTTTTTTGAATTTGTAATTTTTATACTATTCATTTATGTAGCTTTTTCACTTGAGGGTCCTTGGGTAAGTTTTAAAAAGGGATCCGTGGGCAAGTTTTGACTAGAAAAAGGGGTCTATAGGCTAAAAAAGTTTGGTAACCACTGCCCTATAGAGGATTAATGGAAGAACGGAATGAAAGAAATATTGTTTGCAAAAGATGCAGGATGTTTAATATGGTGTGTGGCCTCCTCGAGCAGCTAAGACTGGCGTACAGTTGTTGTCAATGGCTGGAATGTGTTAGAAATAAAAATTTGAAGAAAACTACTTCACTCTCTTCCAAGTCCCCTACAGTAAACGGAGTTATTATTCTGGCTGCAATGCTTCGTCCGAGTGTGTCTCAAACATGCTCGATTGGATTTAGGCCAGGAGATCATGCTGGCTTCTTCATACGCTGTATTGTTACAGCTTCTCTCAAGCGTGTTCCCCACAAGTCGAATTTTATGAGCTTTGGCATGATCATGCTTTAAATGAAAAAAATCGCCAAAAGCTGCAGCGTGAAGTACTGCATGAGATCTCAGGATGACGTCCGCATACTTTTGAACCGCCAAACTGCCAGTCTGCTTTATTGTAAACCATTTGTTTTATTTTGTATGTTACTATATACATCCTTTTAAATTTAATTTAGTGTATGCATAAATGAAAAAATCGCCAAAGGGTGCAGCTTGAAGTACTACAAAAGTTGTCAGTATGACGTCCACATACTTTTGAACCACCAAACTGGTATTTTGTATGTTACTATATACATCCCTTTAAATTTGATTTAGTGTATGAATTCTAGCCGATAAAAAAAAAGTTTTGCATGATTAATTTTCTTATCAAATATCTTTGTAAGAAATTTGTGTGTTTGATAAATTTTAAAATGTTGTATATTGTTATTTTAAGAATTTGCTTGAAGTGTCGTTCATGCATTGTTTTACACTTAGTCATTTTCAAAAATTGATTGATACGCGTTGGCTTATGAGCGTAAAGGATAAAATAATATCGATTTCGGAGTGTTTGGCTTGACATCTTCCCTCTTGTTACTAAAAGCAATTGTCTTTATAGTGGAATAGCACTACCTGTTTTGTCTCGACGAGCTGTTGATACGCGATACTGATCATCAGTTGCTGTAATATCATGTGGACGACCTTGTCCTGGTCGACATCTAACATTTCATACTTTGTATTTTGTCCCAAATTCAAGATTCCTTATGATTTGTCTAATAATGGATTCCGGTAAAGTCACATTGTTGTGACATTCTCAAATAAAAACTTTTTTCTAAACACAATTAGAACAAATGCTTGTTTTAACAAAGAGAGTGAAAAAAGCAAAGTTTTGGGAAATTACGATTGCTGCACGTATCTCCTTTTGTGTGTTTTTGACGTCTTGAACGTTGATTTGCATATGAAATTTTCTTTTGTTCACTTGAAGTTTCACTTGAAACTACGAATGTATTAGTTTACATTGGTTATCAGTACAAATACTTGCGTAATAGCTAAAATCATGCGCTCTTTTAATTTCTTTTTTGAGTAGTGTAGGTTCTTTTATTTGAAGATTAAAGTTTTAATTATATATTTTTACTTAATACTAGAGAAAATTCTTTTTACTTTCGACATTTTATAAGAAAATGCACAAAAATCGGGGGATTAGTCAATATGCTACAAAGTCATTCTTTATTAAAAAGTTTGGGTCTTTCAGATAGTGTAAGAATCGTAATTCTGCCACGTCTCGCTTAAGAACTAGGCAGAAATTATACTCAAATTGCTTCATCATTCAATTTTTAAAGAAATCTAAAACAAATGAAAAACTAGCTACGAAGCGCAAATCATTTTCATCTATAGCTTCAGCGTACCAATTTTTTACATATGGGCCTTTCCTTTGCGTGTTATGCCCTCCCTCATACTTTCTTGTATTAATACAAATAAACTAAGCAAACCATATGGCTATCCAAGCATTAAGCGTGCACTACTGCAAACCATAACAATATGTAACAGTGCAGTTCGTTAAATAATCGTCATTAAAATCAATAAATATGGAGCTGCCTGAAATTGAAAAGTGTTGTTGTTGTTTCACATCCCCGAGATCAGCAGAGCTAGATCAGGTCCATGAGTCCATTCACCCTGAAGAAGTCCAAAACCAATAGGGGATCTTGAACCAAGTCCTGCCTGGTAAGCCCCAAACAAGATAAAATGTGGCCAGGGAAGGCCTGAGCAGAAGAACACTTAGTGCAAAATTCAAAGTGTTTAATGCCATCGACAAAAGTCAATGACATCAGATGACCACTAAAGAAGCGAGTAAGCGCAGTTTGATCTCGTCTACTGCTGCCCTGAACCAAGAAGCCACCAGGGCATTTGCTCTGATACCATGGGTGCACCGGTGGGATCATCCAAATGGCCTTATTCTTTGCTTTATACTTTGAAAAAAGTTCCAAATAAGTAAGAGGAGAGGCAGGTGTTGTAGTTTTGCCAGCACCAGCCCTGGCTAAGTTGTCCGCAATTTCCTTCCCAGCAATGTTGACATGTGACGGGATCCACTGGAAGTGGGAGATGAGAAAGGGAAAGTCGTTTAAGTATCTTGAAGATGTCTGTACCTGTGCGATTCCTCACGTTATGCCAATTGGCCAAGTACTGGATGGCACTTTGATTATCCGAAAAAATCCAGATAGTGAAAGCGACTCAATGGAGTTCAGTCCCTCAAGAATTGCAACAAGCTCGAAACAAAATACCGAGCAAGAGTCTGAATTTTTTCTCTGGATTTTAATTTCCTGGTCCCGAAAACTGATATAGATGCCACTGCCAGAACAGTCACTACCAAGTTTACTGCCGTCCGTGTACATAAGAACAGCGTCTTTGGGGACATTGAAAAGTAAATAACACTAAGTTAAAAGCTATTCTAAAATAGATAAAATAGCCTAGGTTTGATGAAACTCTACTGTTCCTGATAAAATCCTATAGCCCTCACGGTGCTTTGAAATGCTATGTGAATGTAAAATCGAATCAAATTAAGCCGGATAAAATCATGTTTCAATTTACATCAACAACGGATGGATAAAAAGGCTGCCAAATTCCACCAACAGCTCTTTTTTCTGTTATGGATTTCTATCCAATATCATGACAGTAATTCACCAAATTGGAGATAGATAGGATCCAAACTGGTACAATGATATATATCAGAAAATATTAAACTGGAAAAGAAATTTCAAAATTGAAATACACTTCACACACACAGTTAAAGATTTCTAATACAGATAATTGCAATCAATTCTGCTTGAAGTAAACTGAAGAAATTATAACATTGCATTAATAAAAGTAAAAAAAAATTATTCGAAACGTTCAAAAATAGCCACACACACAATTTTTCCTTTTGTTATTATATAGAGACACAAATTTATATTAAAAAGGTCAGAGCTAGCACGTTCCTTAGATTGAAATTGCTTGTTGAAATTTGTATTCGTAGCTGTTCACGTTTTTATTCGACTCTATCAATTTTTGTTCTTTGAACCAATCTGATAGTTTTTCGTACAGCACTAAAAGCTCAATATGAGCCATTTACTAAGTGAAATGTAATAACCTATATTAATCCAAATTTCATTAATTTTATTTTGTTAAAATCGACTGTGATAACATGAAATTTTTTAAAAATTGTTTTCCTTCTGTTTTTATTCTAGTTTTAAAAAAATGATTATTTTTTAGGATGTTTGTCGAAATTTTTTTGTTAAAATTTCACTGAAAAGTATAATTTTGTTAATTCATGTACAGGATTATTCATAATTCCCGCCAAGATTTCGAAGCGTTGTAGTAAAAACAAACACATACTACATAAAGGAACATACGAAAGAATACTGAAAAAAATCGTTCTATTTACACATTTCACAGGTCTTTTATATGTGAACCTTTGGTTTCGTGGCATGCATCTATGCCAGCGGTTCTTGCACTTTCGATCGCGCCGCCCCCCCTTAATGTATCTGCGAAACATCGCAGACCTCCAAGATTTTGAACACGCCTCCTGGACAATATTCTTGATCTGCATGTTCTAGTACAGTTTTTTCATTGCAGAAAATTTAGTGATCTAGTCTAGGATGGCACATCTTTTAATTTCTCTACTAGGCCTTTCAGAACTTGTAAAAAAGGGAAATCTTAACATTACACATAAGAGAATCCGCGGACTCTCTACAAAGCACCGGGGACCCCCAGGGGTCCACGAACCACTATTTAAAAACCACTGATCTATGCAATATAGTCCAGTTTCTGCTACCCTCTAATCAACATGGGTATAGTTGGTACGGCACGTCAATGCATCCTTTCCTTAGTTCCTTTCTTTCCACATCATGTGCGGCGGGACACGAAAACTGGACTCTTATGCCAAAACTAAAGGTTGCGGCGGATAACATTGTAAGGATAACACGATGCTGTCCAATAGCGTTGATAGCCTCATATTGAAACCATATTAACAGAGTGGGTATAATTATCGGACCGTGGCTTGCCTTGTCACGAGTTCGAGCCCAGTACCACTAAACTCGCCGTGTAGAGACAGCGATGCACGTTAAATCTGTCGAGAGCTACTTGATCACTCCCGTTGGTGTGGTGTGGTAGTTAGGAGAGGGGTGCCAGCTCAGGTGTCGTCGATCACTTGACCATGGTTCAAAATTGCGTGGTCCGTCGCCAAAAGCCCGCGATGCAGCTGAACAGTGCGACGTTAATATTCAATCAATCAATCAACACCATGTTGAGTTTATCATGGCAGTAACTGGACTATCGCATTGGGCTAACATATCGCAAGGGTTCACATACAGAAGTCTTGTGAAATATGTAAATAAAACTTTAATTTTTTCTGTATTCTTTCATATGTTTTATTTTGCTGTATTCGTCTTAAGGTTTTTACTACAGCGCATCGAAGCCTTGGAGTGGATTACGAATAACCCTCTATTTTTTACATAGTGGTGTGTACGGAGGTAGGATCAATATGCTTCGAACTTTTCTTCTTAAGAACCATTTTATTGTGTTTAAAGGCTTTTTATTTAGGACTCGAAAATAAAAGTGTGTAATTCTCTTCATACCTAAGTAAATTTCTGCTTCCTCAGCTCATGACGATTGAAAAAATAGAATTTATTTTTAATTACACATGTTTTTTCTATATTAATAAGTTGTCAAAATATACTTCATTCACATTAATAAATTGTCTACTAAAATTGCATGTTTTGAGTTTTTTTATTTAAAAAAGTTTTTTTAATTGATTGCTTTAAGCTGTGAATTTTTTTTTTACTAAGTTGTGTAGTTTATCATTGAAGTTCTCTCTTTGCATATAAACATTCTTACATTTTTTTTGAAAGAATGATTTTCTTTTCTTTTACTTCATAGCCTTCCATAATTACTGAATAAGAGGCTAGTACCTTTAGGTTTCATTATTTCCCAGCCCGCGAAAAACAAGAAAAAGTTGGTAAATATATTTTTTTAAATATATCTTTTGATACATTCGGCATAATGAATAGAATTTTAATTCAGTTTCATTTATAATTTTACTGTGAAGTGTGTTCTTTGTTTAATATTTAAGATAAAAATATAAAACGTTATTGAGTTTCTTTTGATGCAAACGACAAGGTTGTCTGTAAGGACATCCAATAAAATTTTATATCAACTTTAAACTTCCGTTAAATTTTTCTAGTTTTAAAAACCTTAGAATTATTTTTAAATACTTGTGTGCTTGCTTTTAGTAAGAACACCTACAAAATTAAATTTTTTTTGATTTGAAGGTACTCTTATTTATTTTGTTATTCATGTCTTTTTATAAACAATTAAAAATACTCGTTTTCATTTTATTCGCAGCAGTTTAAAACGAAAAAGAGCATTTTTTTTTTCGCATTCTGTAATATTTTATTTTTTCATTAAGGGCTCTGATGTATTTGCTAAAACAATTTTAAAAATAGCATCCCCTATTCCATTTTAGCTTATAATATATTTTTGACAAAATTGTCAATATAAACACTTTTAATCTGGGAATCTTAGACTAAACTCCGGGGGTAAAACCCTCAAAGCAATTTGACAATTTGGTTATTTCGAAACAACTGAATAAATTGAAGATCGGAAACTTTGATTTTGCGTCTTTGCTTATTATCATTGCATTGTAAGTATGTTATGGAATATAATAATCCGAACGCAAAATGAGACAAAATCAAAGCTTAATATTTATTTTCCTATGGTCAAACAGTAAACTTTCAATTCTGGTTTACATGATTCAGAATACCCAACTTTTTATAAACTGAGATTCATTATATAAATTGATAAGTTTGTGTAAATCTACATTGTACACGAAAAAATACGAATTGATGATACGTATTTATTACACAATCTTACCGTATTAAGATTAAGGTGGTAAAACTATGCGACTTTTAAATGGAACATAAATTTTTGTGGTTTTGAATTTACATTTGGTACATTTTAAAAAGACTAAAATTAAGGAAAAAGTAAATTATTACTACTAAAATGGGGAAGAAAAAAATGGGTCAAAATTAATGAAAATTACATTAGCAGGGCCCTCTGTACAAATAATTAAACAAATTCTCGAATTTTTTCAATTTTGATGTGTTACTGGAATTCCTTTTAAAATGACCTTCAGGATAAAGAGATATTGTAATTTTGCGAGAACTAGAGCACTTTATCTTAGTTATTATATGAAATTGCTTAAAAAAATGTGATTATATTCACGCAAAGAACTGTAAATTTTGTAATAAAATAGTGATTGATAAATCTGAAAGTTAAAACAACTTCATAACAATTTATACAAATACAAAAAATTCAATGCGTATTTTTACGTACTTTTTGAAACCTTCTACTCCGTCCCCGTTTGGGCTTTCGAAGGGGAAAAAAACTCGAGTAAACACTGTTTTACAGTTTGACATCCTATGTAAGTTATGGCCTCTGCTTTTTACTAAAAAACATTTTACCTTAGTTTCGTTCTAGTGAACGGAAAATAAAAACCTAGTATTTACTATAAAAGCTAATAAGAGGGCCTATAAATTAAATCATTAGAAAATTTGGCGAAATTTACAGTTTGAGGGAGTCGGATACCTTAAAGAGCCTCAAAATGTAAAAACTAAAGAAAATGAGTAAAATCGATCCAAAATTCAGAAGGAGGGAGAGGAAGCCTTACGTTTTCTAGAATGGTTTGAATAATTGTGGTGTTGTTCTTAGCAGTTTGTGTGATCGTTACTAAATTAAATGAGAGGTTCTCATGGACTTGACAACAAGAGGTTTCTTTTGGTAGGCAATTCTAACGTTTATACTTATAATATAAATTTCTAAACTAAGAACTATTTTTCTACAAAAAGCCGCTACTAACACATTCCGTTCGCTCGCTTCGGTACAAATTCGTTTCAGTTCCTTTTGACCTCTCTTTTTTCTCTCAGTCCTTTGTTTACAAAAAGCTGGCTTCCATAGCGGATAGTAGAGGGCGCAACAACAATTGGCTCATGATTACACAAACTTCATGGACCCACCTTTCCCTTCTGTGAAGAATATATGCATGACAAACTCCGTTCAAATATACTAAGAATGAAACCCATGCCGCCCGGCAAGAAACTTCAAACCATTATAACCGTTAAGGAAAAATTTATGCAGAACATACTCCATTACAAAAACAAAGGAATGTATACCATAAGTGAAAACCGTTTTGTTGAATAATCACATAAACTCCAAATATACAGAAAACTAATAATTATTTATATATCATGTATGCGTTTTCCACTTTATTTAAAGTCTTAGTTTGGGCAATAATGCACGTGCGAAGATGAAATATAAACAACCTTTATTTCAACTCATGATCCATACTTTGGAAACTCGTTATATAATTCATTTTTAAGTGCAACTGAATGATTGTGGGTTTTCTTTTGTTTATATAAAACCATGCGTGTAAAAAATGAGCATTAATTTTTAAAAAAAGTAGAGTATTCCGTTTAATTTGGCAATGGAATCGATTTTAAAAATAAGTTACTCGGTCTTCCACTGTAATTTTAACCCTTTCTTTACTACAAAAAGTAACAAATCTTTGAGGTTTGGAAAATGCTTCAACTATTCTCAAAATAATTATTGAAGAAAAGAATCACAATAGTGTGAGAGAAAGTATCCCTGCAGAAATTGGCGAAGGACCAAATACTCTTTTGCATCAGAAACTAATTTGTCAAAAATTTTTAGGAAATTACTATTTATTCACTGGAACTATAATGGCTTTGTAAGACAAAAGACCATTACTTAAAAAGATTAATGTTATAATATGTCCTAAAATTATTCTTTGGGATATGAAAATGGGCTGTATATGTATTTTCTTGAAATAAAATATCAAAGTGCAGATCTCTTGTAGAACCAAAAATTCCAATTCTTATGGCTATGTTCGGCTAATGTTAAAGAATAGGGCCGAATTCGGATTTTGCAAGAGATAAGTACACACACACCAGCATTAAATATTATATTCTGGCTACACTATCCTGTAGAGAATCACTTATTTTAGCATACTACTCATTTTTATCAGGACATTAATTTTTTTTTCTTTTTTTTTTTTTTTTTATAAAATGTGTTTTTTGCATTTTTTCCTATACCATGACACTGAATGAGCTATGCTACATGTTAAAAGGAAAACTAATTATGTATGAAATATTTTGAAATAATATAAACAAATGCATGAGTTACAATGTCACAAATTTTTATAAAAATAGAGGCATTTTCTGTCGAATATTGGCTTCGCGTCAAGTTCGCTCTCGTACATACTTGAAAACAGCCTTAATAATAATAATAATAATAATTGGGGAATCTAGGCATAATAAAAATACATAAAAGTGAAAATCCTTTACACACGGAAACTAGAAGGGGCTGAATGAAGCACAATTAGTTTTAGAAAGATAATAAAATAATAATAATAATAAAAACAAAAACTATATATTAGCAACATGGCAATTTATTTTATTTACACATGAATCTGGTTATATATGCATGTATTTAATAAAATCAATGGAACAAAATATTTACAAAATTTAAAAAGAAATTTAATGCAAAATTTTCAAATTTTTGAAAAACAAAACATTTGTGAGTTTTGAAAATACTAATCTTACTATTTTACTGTAGCATTACGTATTTTCAAGCACCATATTGTTCGATTATCGTCCTTTTGTTATTCATTTTCTACTGAGCAGATGTCCTGTCAAAAACTTCGCATACTTTTTCACTGACGTTTCCTCATTTGGGATTGACCGCCGGGTTGGAGCTGCTGTCATTCATTTTTTCATTTTCGTGATAAGTCTGCCTCGATGATATTTTTTTGAGCTTTTGAACAAATTCAATTGTTTTGTCTGCGTGGTAGGACTGCACGCATTATCATCATCATCTACTACAAGCATTCTTCCTGGCAATTTAGTGGGAATGATCCAATCCGGCGCTAGTGTTTCTGTATTTTGGTTCTGGCCTCAGAGGAAATCTTTTTCGTGTTAAGCGATTTTCGTTTTCGTGTTAGAAGAAAAGAGCTTTGCCGAAAATACGCGAAATGAACATCGGCACCGTTGTGTTATTTCGTGTTAACCAATATTTCGTCTTAAGCGTTTTCTCATTAAACGTACTTCACTGCATCTCGCATACCTATATAAAAAAATAAACGTTATGATTAATTAATAAGTAAAATAAAATTCATTTTGCCTAAAAATCGAACTGAAAAATCACACTGAAGACCCTCAATATAATTTATGCGAGATCTGCGTGGAGATACTAAGTTATCTTCAAAATAATAAGGTGGGTCTCATGTAGATTCAATAAAATAAAGAAAAAAGAAGGGAAGTGAACGCACGTAGTAAATAACAGCTGGGAGTGGTGTCTGGAGTCTGGATTACGGAGCGTAGATGATGCGATGACCATATGTTACATTTGAGTCTTAAACATGAGCACCAGCATTGTTAGTTGCTTTGGCGAATGATTTAGAGAAGGTGTTTCAAATCTTTTTAAACTATACCCATTGAAAGATACGATATGTTTTTTTAGACATCTGAACAAAAAAAAAATAGGAGGATAAAAAGAATGTACGTGTTCATTCAAAAAGTACAGTGAAAATCGTTTAACACGAAACTGAGGGGATTGAAATATTTTTTCGTGTTAAAAAGAATTTCATGTTAAAAAGATAAGACAAACAAAAACCATATATTCAACAAAATTAGGAACAATTAGTCAACATAGATAATGTATAAATGCATGTATTTAACATTCAAAATCGTAGAGCAAAAATATTTACAAAGACTAAATGAAATTTGAACGCAAATTTTCATGTTTTTGGAGAAAAAACATTTGTGGGATTTTGAAAAATAATCAGATATTTTTTCTTTGCATTGTTCTCATAGCATCAAATTGTTTTGATGTCGCTCTTTTTTTTGTTTTGTTTATTCATTTCACTATTGGAAGGTGTATCTAAATAACTGTGCATACTTTTGATGATGTTTTTCTCATTTCGGATGACATAGAGACAGGAGCTACATGTATCGCTGTTTTGCAGCTAATGATAACTTTTTGACATTTTCGTCATCTTTGTACTACTACCATAATAGGAATGCACACTTGTTTGTCATCATCTGCAACAGAATTAGTAAATACAAGTGGTACATTTCAAACTAAGGTACAAAACTTTCTCAGACATTTGTCTAGTGCTTTCTTATTTTCTTCATTCCTGGAAGCATCTTTTCCTGTTTCGTGTTTAGAAGGGTGGGGGTAATGCACTGAAACTACTTAGTAGTTTGTCGGGACAACTGGCTGTTATTTCGTGTTAACCAGATTGCGTGTAAGCGTTTTTCGCGTTAAAGCGGCTATTTCACTGTATTTCATCTTACTGGTATGCTTTCCTTTAATTTTCCCTTTTTTTTGTTACGATGTCTAACCGATGAATGAAATTCTGGGGAACTTACATCAATGCAAATCGTTATCCACATTTTGGGAACCATTAATTTAGGAATGATATAGGGGTTATGAGGCCCAGTGGCCGAGTGGTAGCGTATCGCTCTTCACAGGTCTGGGTTCTATCACCGAGCTGGGAAAGATCGTGCGACTCAGCGGTCGAAAAATGAGTACCTAGCTTGCTTGGGGAGTTTGAACACGGGGGTTTCTATGGGCGACCACCTGATTGGGGCATCTGCTCATGAACTTCAGCACCTAATGGGGTTGCAATATACACAGGAATGGGGTCATGGCCTCTCAGACTTTGCTGTTGCGCCACTGGCAGTTTTAGTTTGGGGTGGTAATTGAACTTTAGGGAGTTATATTTTGGGGTTTAGCAGAGTTTTTGTGAGTGCAAAGGTTTTATTCTTTTACAAATATTTTGTATATTTTTAAAAATCAAATCTGAAAATTTTGGAGTAATATTTGTAGCCTCCAGGAGGCTGACTTTATAATAAACTGGCAGTGTTTTGGTGCAGCTTGGCGAAATATTTTGTACGACAAATTACGTTACTGAAAGCCAACCAATCTATTGTGAATTTATAACGATTTTCTGAACGAACTGAAGTTTCAGTTATTGTCCTAGTTAAAGGACAAAAACTTTCAAACTGCAAGTTATGTGTTATTAAGTTCTTCTAATTAAATTTTCTTTGTTTTAAGATTAAGAAAATTTCATATTTGTTCAATATATGTCGCAGGAAAATGACAGAATTAGGAATTTCGCAAATCCCTAAAGGATAGGATCAATTGACGGGAGATTTTGGAATAACCTGCTTCAAGGTCATTTCATGATGAAAGTAGAGTGATTTTATCAAACCCTGAACTATTTCGGAAATGATGAAATGGACGAGTTGGGATTTGCATTGGCAAAATATTGTCCTGGGGAGAGGAGACACCTGGGGGGTCAGGTCATGCTTCCCTAACCATACAGGTAGTACTGTGATCCCTAAATATCAACCCCATATCTTTAAAAAAATGACATCATAGAATTGCTTATAGGGATTGATATTTTGGTAGCAAGCAATCGAGAAAAGATGTACACATAAAAAAAAAATACCAGCCTAATTTCTAATTATTTCTTAATTATTAGTTTCGAATAAATAATTTATTATTTCACTGACTGTTGTTGTATAACATTTCTACGTTGAATAATGCACCCTGATATTTGTTAAATAGAAAACACTTTTTTAAACTCTTGACAATATTATTCATCATTTCACTGAAACTTTGTCAAGGATTTCGGTGAAATCCTTACACTTTATCAGGGAAATGACCTTGCAGAGACGGTATTTCAACATCTCCCGCCAATTGATCGTCTTAGGGATTTGATGAAATTCCTAATTCCACACATCATTTTTCCTGTATTTCTACTTTTGAATATCTTGAAAGGTTTTTTCTGTTGAGTCATCGATACCCACCTTTTTTTCCAATGGTAATGCTACTTAAAATCAGGTGCGGCTTAGAATCGAAGAAAAGAAAAAAATTAATTGTATGTGTTATTTCTAGAGCTGTTTACAGGCTCATGTATGTATTTAATGGTTTGTAATAACTGATAAAATATTGCAATTATTTACGTATTGGTTTAATTTTTCAATTTATTTTAATTTCATAAAAATTCAGATCGAGAGCTACCATTTACCTATTTTTCATTTTTACACAAAAACTTGTTGAAATTTTAGTTGCAGCTGAGAATCGATGGCGGCTTAGGTTATTCAGATAAATGCGATTATTTTCTTATGATTTTACTTTTACTCATTGTGAAGAAATCGTACGCATGAATGCGCAGAAGGAAAAATGTGAGATGGTTTAAAAGATCATGTATTTGATTATGCTACTGATATTATTTAATTTTAAAAGCAATAATTATTGTCATTGAGTTTCATTAAACATTGATTGTAAGTTTATTTTTAAAAGAGTTATATGAATATAAATATAAATTTATTTTTACTCAAAATAATAATTCAAACCTCTGCTTGCATTTGGTACTATTTAAAAAGTACGTCAATTTTTAAGTTATAAATACCAGGGTGTCCATAATTAAACTTTGAGAATTTTGAGCAGTCATAGCAAAAACTGATGACTTCAGCGGAATTGCATGCAAATTGGGGAATAGCAGAATATAATGATGGGAATTTTGCATCAGAAGAGGGTCGCCAGGGGTTATAAAAGCTACCTCTAGTTTAGAATATCATAACTTGTGAGAACATATAAACCATCTACAAAAATTTACCATTTTGAAGTGACGACAGAGATCATCAGCCAGTATTTTTCTGGCGGCGTACTCCTACCATGAGGGGTTCTCAACGCTTTTTCTGCTGGGCCACATACATATGTCAGCCATTTCACGCGGGCCGGATACATATGTTAGTTATTCCACGCGGGCGGCAACATGGGGATTTAAATGGGGAGAAGGAGAAATGCTTTAGATCAAGATAACATTGGAAATTTAAAATGTGGAAAATTGATCATAATAATATTATAACTCCTGTTTTGCTTTTTTATTATTATTATTTTATATTTATTTTTGATACTAACTCTAAATTTCAGAAACTTGAGAAACACTCCTTCACAATTTACACTAAACAAACGTTTCATATACTTACCAATAATATAACAAATTTCATGGGATGTTTTTGTTGCGCGCTTTGTGATGTACCCACTGGCAAGGCACTGTTGTTTGTATTTGCAGGATGGCTGAGGCCGCCTATAACACTATGCGAAAGAGATCTTCGAAAGGAAAAGTCATTGAATGAGATTTCTGTTTTATTGATATTTTTTGAATACAGCACTTTCGTGACAAATCAAACCGTTACGGATCCATGCTTGTTTTGCTACAAAATAGACCAACCGTCTTAGAACGCTGCTTTCTTCCAGATATTTTTCGCTTGCAAGTTATGAAGATAGTTAAAAGTCGTTACTACTGTTCAATTCCCACTGTGTTGTCTGTTATCACCTAACCGTAATTGTTCCAAATAAGAAAGAGAATATCAATTTGTGCCGTACGACACCGACAACGAAAGCAAGAGTGCGTTTATTTGATTTCATGACAAAAGAATTCCCCACCAAATTTTTTATACAATGTTATTGAATAAATGCAATCTCAGGCGTGGTCGCCGAACGGGTCACTTATAAAGGCTCTGAGGGCCACATACAGGC
This sequence comes from Trichonephila inaurata madagascariensis, assembly GCA_019973955.1. Lineage (NCBI taxonomy): Eukaryota > Metazoa > Arthropoda > Arachnida > Araneae > Nephilidae > Trichonephila > Trichonephila inaurata. Next base: position 3,827 of record BMAV01009906.1, on the reverse strand, counting down.
CACCAGGATTTGAGTATCGCTATCTAGATCACTCAAGAACTCGAATACTTGCAACTTTTGGCTGTTTGAGGGATACCTCAAGGGCAATATTCCATTGATGCCACTTCCCATCCCGGCACATTTCTATCCGACCAAAAGCATAGAACGCCATGCATTAATAATATTCCCCAGTTCAAACTGCTTTCGCGATTCAACATGAGATTTTGATTCCAATTGGCGCAGACAATGGTGGAAAACCTTCCGAGCATGTTTTGTAAACATATGAAAATTATTTATATGTTCTCAGCAAAGCTATGATACGCCACCTAGGGTTGATTTTTTTTGAAACTCGTTGTTTTTCCGCCAGTAAAAAATTCCCATCACTTCATTTTGCCATTATCAATTTTCATGCAATTCCGCTGAATAGTTTTTTCTGCTATAAGACTACTCGCAAATATTTCCAAGTTTAATTATGGACTTCTGGTATGCTTTCTTTTCGATGAGTTAAAAATCATTATTTATTAATTTTAAATGAAAAAAGAAACAGAGTTGCCATTACTTAATATCGTTAAACAACAGCTGACTCGAGAAACTACTATTCTTCGGTTTCAATATTACTTTTATACTTACTTCAACACACTTGGGATAAATGATGCGCTGTTACGGCAAAAAATTAGTGGCTATTTACATGAAAAGAATAAAGATGAAAGTATTTGTACATTTCTTTTCTTGTAACGTAAGCTTACCCAACTGCATTTTAGAATATTCAAAAACTTGCCGCTAGAAATTCACGGCGGATTCAAAGTGAATGAACAAATGCAAAACAAAATATTAATAATCGAACAGGAAATGCTTCTTTAGGGTGGCAGTACTTATATTTAGTTACGTATAACAGTTTTTCCTTCAAAGAAAAAAAAACAACACACACCTCTAAATAGTTACGCAAAGTTGAGATAATGAAAAAAATCTAGCAATTCAACATCATTGTAATGTAGGTCACAGTGTTGAGTATAGTTTTCTTCCTGGTTCTAAAGCCTCTTTGAATTGGAAAAGACAGTTTTACTTTGGATAATAATCTACGATGGTTGCTTTGCGAACGTGATTGCTAGCATGTATTGTTTTCCTGCCATGAGTGGGATTTTTGGCTCAAAATTTAAATATTTGCACCTAATAAAAATTCCGATGAAAAATTTCACTGTAATACATATTTCGTAGAAATTTGAATTTTCTTGAAAGGTCATGTAAATGGTGGGGAAAGGTTTTGGGTACAGCAAAATAGTGACAAATGTAGCTATTATATTTTACAAAGAACAAAGAAAAGCAAGCAGGAAAGGAAAAAAGAATCTTATATTTTCCATTATGTTTCAAAACTAATAACCACAGATCCTAATACCACTAGTACTAATATCGTTCGTGCAGTCGTACAATATATACAGAAGTTCAGCATAGTAATCACTTCAACTTGCAATTGCGGATACTGGCAATGCATAACATATGTTCTTGTTAATGTTCTTATAGCGGTTTACTGCCATTAGGTTTTCCAATTTCATCCATAGCCTAAAGCATTAGTTATTATAATGTATCTAAAATCTTTGGAAAGAAAAGTTGAAATTTTTTAACAAATTTTTACTTAATGAATATAACTATTGATCTTGTGATTATCACTAAATTTTTTTTCATTAAACTTTCTGTCACGTTAGATATAGATGGCAGACAAGAGTTGTTGTGAATACTTGTTTAATGATTATCTTGAAACAATTGGAAACCGCTATTACGGCGAATGGCCCAGAAAAGACCTGTATTTCTCTCTCTCTTGGATAGTTCTTTAGGAAAATTGAATAAAATGCCAGCTGGAATGAAAGTTTTCCGCACATTTCAGTTTTAAATTATGCTTTTGTTTTTGAAATTAAATTTTTGTTTTAATTTTTTTTTTTTTACAGTTTTAAATCTAGCTTTTGACGCTGATTACTTTGGCCATAAGGGGGTTGTGTAAGACTACCCATCATCCAATTAAAATTTTTACTTCGTACCAAACAGACTTTTACATATTTTTACACCCAGTTTTTTTTTTTTTTATTGAATACTGAAGTCTGAATATCCATTTTTGCATATCATTTCCATATTTCCAAGTGTCCTTTTCAGAATTCAAAAATAATATAAGGGAATAATTACTCCAGTTTTACTTTATCTACTTTAATCGACCACCTCGTTGAATTTATGGAACTAAATATAAATTATGATAATTTTTCATCTTTTTTATGAAATAACATCTTGCACATTGTTGTATGGTTGATCGTCTTTCGAATGCAGAAAGGCTCTTTGGTAATTAACCGGCAAGTTCCTGTAGGGCAAATCGAAATTTATTCTGGAACTCTAGAAACTACAATAGATTTTATATTAGAAAACTATTAATATACACTTATATATACCTAAAAATCCATAATAGCATAGATTCACAAATTGCACAAATATTGAGCATAGCAGTTCAAATCTACAATTTCAGTTTCGCATTAGACAGTTGAAACGCACTGTCGCTGTCAAATGTTACTTTTGGCGTCGTCCTTTTAATGGATGGAAGACCCTTTATGGGAGCTTTTAAGGGTTTTTTGTCAAATAATCATATTGAAGGTTCTGATTCGTTTTCAAATATCTGGTTTCTTGCAAAATTTTTTCTTTGCTTTGTTGAAAAGTATTCTATCTTGGCCGACAAGTAATATTTCTGGCCATAACATATTGCTTCTTTTCAGTAAAGACGCGAACAAAGATATGAAATTTCTGTAACAATATACTAATAAAAAAATAATGTCCTAACCTCATATGACTGTTGTTCTATCTCCATACAAAAAAAATGTTTCTAAGTTTTAATCGATGCTCATCCGAAAGAAAATAGGCATCGTAAGTATCTTCATTAAATGGAGGGATATTTGTTACTGTGTTGTAGAAACAAATACCTTTTTCATGTAAGAGAAATCAATCGTTATGAGAGGTTTATGCTAAAATTGTTTTTTTGAAAAGGATCAGAATGTTAAAACATTTCTGTTCTTTTGTTATGAAGTGTTGTTAGTTGGTGCTGATAACCTTATTATGTGGACCTGCTCTGAAATGCTAATTATTTGCATATCTCTTTTAAGTTACACGCATGACGTAAAAAATTCAATCGGGTTGAATGTTTTTCTCTAAATGTTACTTTGAATGGCCAGTGGTTGTACTTTCAATGGTCAAATTCATGTGACGTCAGAGTCACAGCTGCAAACATATTTTTCCAACCAATTATTTCATAAAGCTTCCTGTAACCATCTTTTTGCTTTTTGCCAAAACTTTTTGGAAAGTACATATTTGTCAACGATAACAACACACACAGGTTAACAAAATACACGTATAATATAATTTTTTCCCCCCTGTAAATTTTGAAAAGTTCTTTGAAGAATCTTAATACTTGAACATGTTTGCCCCATTGTCAAATTAGAAATTTTCTTTAAATTTTTGCAAATAGAACAAGTCCAAGTATAATCAGTTTTGAATTCAGTGGAGATACGGGTTGCATTTAGCAAGTGACCGTCATGAATTTATTGTAGCTGTGTAGTATTTATTAGTTAAAGGTCGCTTAGGAATTTCCTGTAGCAAAATCGGGGCGAATTACGATTCCACAAAAGCAGTTATGCCAGAATAATGGGTACTAAAATTTCGTAAAATCAACTCAACCCAAATCCTATTTTGTAAAGTGTTTTTTATAAGAGTAACTGCAGCCCCCCTCTTCTTCAAATCTGCTTGAATGCGATGAAAGTAACGAGACCCTGTTGTGTAATCTTTTGCACTTTACAAATTTAACTAATCAAAATGTAGAGCAA
>BMAV01009905.1:22250-32970 GCA_019973955.1 Trichonephila inaurata madagascariensis | reverse complement strand
GTCTTTCTGCCCACGTGTTGTTTTCCTTCTTTTTTTCTGATATGTTTTGTTTCAATTTGTTGTCAGAAAAATAGACTCCCAAATGCCTTCATTCTTTGCAAGACTGCATCAATACCAAAAAAAAACCAAGATGCCCAAATGAAGTCCGTAACAGACACACACACACACGCGCACACGCATGCGCACACGTGGTAGTCTTCATATAATAAAATCAATGCATATTAAAGTAAATTAAATGTTTACTATTTAGAAGTATAAGTGTAGAACAAAGCATTTAATGACAGTAGGGTTTACTTAGAAGGAGTATAAGCGTGGTTGGATTTTCTCAGGTGGAGATATATAGCTGAAATATGCAAGTACTTTGACAAAATATAGCATTATACTATTCTGAATCTATATTAGTGAAACATTTCTAAAATACGCGGAAAAGAATGTTTAGTAGAATTCCCGAGAAACAGCGATTAAAAATTGCATTGAAATTGAAGCAGCATTTAAAAAAGGATATATAATATTTGAGAATAAAAACAATATAACATTTCTAACTCAAAATTGTATTTGTGAGTTATAATATACTTGTATGCTGTTAATAGGATTTTGATGAAACATTTTCATATTTTTCAAAATGAATATAGGGAATGCAGCCGGTTGGAAAATAATCATCGCTACACTGAAAATAAGTTAAGTGTTTTTCAATTTTTAAATCAGCTGGATGAAATTCATTTTGGTGGCCGATATTTATCGCAGTCTTTGTATTTATTAATTACATTATATATTCTTTCTATTTTAATGGGAAAAAAGGCGCATTTGTAAATTTTATACATGTTTATTTTTTAGGTTATGATTCTGTTTCAGACGTAATACGTTTCATAGTACATTATACATACATAATTATATTTTGCATTATTACATTATTAGAGTGTACATACATTTTACAACATACATAACCTGTGTTTTACTGTACACTTAAGAACATGTTTGATGATGTATATTGTGGAATTAATGCCAAATGCGAGTAAATGGAATATTCAAGTATTAAATAAATTTCAATGGTACACTGTGATAAATTAATTCAGATATTTTGAGTAAAATACAAACATTTAGTGATTATATTTTTACTTATTTATGTCGTTCATTATTCAAAATGAAAAAAATATATATATTAAATATATTTGACTTTCGAATTGAAGTAACTTATTTTCATTGAAATAATTCCATTTATTTAATGTTTTAGTTTTTATAATATCCTCAAATTATTAATACATATACTATTTTGAAAAGAATATGTGTATTATATATTATAAGTAAATTTTATTTAAGTATCTTATGTATTTGACGGAGTATTTTGATCTTATTTAAATATAGAGTGATTTCTTTTTATACTGACACTATTCAGATCCATCTGTATCTCGATCTAAGGCCCGCAATTGTACCAAACGTGGTATGGAGAATAATGATGACATGGGAAATAAGATTCTGCGGAGAGTAAAAATTAGCTTCAAAAATCACCTATAGGAGTATTCGTGACTCTGTTGTAGCTTACCATGCCAATGATCAGCACAGAACAAGAACATGAAAGCAAAATCTAAGTTTATTCTTTCACATGCGATTTCCGTGGTAGTAATTTGGGGTATAAAAATGTGTTATCAGTTTCGAAAAATAGTATTCTCAGCAGAAGTTAATCATCTCAAATGAATATGGGTCTCATATTACCAGAACGTGAGTTATTGTTAACGCTATGCTTCCTTAACCATCATCAACTTCGCTTTAGCTTAGTTCAGGCAGAAGTTAAGAAAGAGGGCTTTATTGCTTTGAAATAAATGAATAAAAAGTTCTTAAAGCAGTCACTGACAATCCGCCTATTCAGAGGACGTATACCAGTGTCGGAAGTGTAGTATTGTTGGTATAAATATCACAGGTACTGTGAAATATTCCATGAGTTATGTTTAGTACAAACAGGGAAATTAGCAGAGGTAGTCTCTGAGAATTGTGGTCAAATTGAACCTGTCGAATTCATCGCCAAATAACTGTATGTAGTGAATGAAATTTATTTTACTGATAATTTATATGTGTTATTATTGTTATTCTTTCTCTTTTTTGTAACATTTGTTTGCATTGCATAGCTCCTAAATTACACCTATCGGCAATTTTTGAAAATATTTCTGTAAGGAATCTACTCTTTACGTCATTAGTCTCAACCAAGTTTAGAGCTATCTCGGATGTTAGATCAAGCTACAGGTGAATAAGAATAGTACCAGTTTAAAAAAATCACCCTGTATAACACATTAAATAGATTAAAACGGTAAAATTACAAATTATTAGTATTTTATACTTCAATCTTTAAATTTGAAAATTATTTTGATATCAATCTTCATGATTGTATTTTGACCTGTATTATTATTTACCGAAAAATGGAGTCAACAGTCTTCATGATTTTATTTTGATCTTTATTATTTTCGATAGAAAAAGGGGTTATCAGAAAGAAAAGTTATCGTTAAAGTTAATGCATGCTTTGTAAATATTAATAAATAATATGTTGAATTATTCACAATTCAAATATGTATACATAATGGATATAATTAAATCTTCACATATCTTTCGAATGTGGTCGGATTTTTTTATTTCGTTGCCCTTAGCTAAAGTTTCCTTAATTTTTTGTAATTGCAATAAAGTTTTAATATAACCAAAGGTCAGACGAACTTAATGACTTAAAGTCTAGACACTCGCAATTTCTTTTAAACTAAATTCCATTTTACAATGGAAATTTCATTAGGAAAAATTTATGTTCTCTCTAATAACAAGCATATGAAAAAATTTTCCAAAAAAAGTTTCAAAACGCGTACCATACTTTACTTATGTATAAAAGGATGCATTTTATTTCTTTGAAAAAGCATTCACATATCTAAAGATATTTTAATTTAATTATTTTTGAGCTTTGGTTTTAATTAAAAATAACTCGGAATAAAGGTGGAAGTTTTACGAATATATGCTTGAATTTTTAGGGAAAGTTGTAATTTCATTAACCTTCTCATCATTATAATTCCTTTACGTCTTAGGATGTGCGTGCCCACAACATGTGTGTCCTTTTCTTTGTAGATTAATAGATAAAACATGATAAGAGCCATCGTAAATTAGTCATATTTGATCACCTCCACGTTGATAGGAATTGCTTATACTTATTTATTAATATATTATTAATTATTTTTTTCAAAACAAATAATATACTTTAAATTAATGGCATAAAATTTTGTTAATACGAGAATTCTACTTTAAAAAGAAGATTAAGATCAAATGGGAAATTATACACAGATTATTTTCAAAACTGAAATATTGTCTTACGTACTACATCTACTACTTTTGATTTGTTATTTCAATCTAAATGAACTAGAGAACTTAAAAGACTTTTCCAGCTAGCTAAAATGCAGTAGTAAACTGCATTTTTATCTAAGAAATATTTTTAGTTTTAATATATTTTTTTACAAATAATTATATATATATATATATATATAGGCTTATTCTCTACAAACAAGAGATAACATAAAGAAGAAAGAAATTGGATTCCAAGAAACGTAACAATCAAAGATAAAGAAATAGTGCCTTTGAAATATATATATATGTATATATATATTTAAAAATATATAATTCAATCACAACTTAATAATCAATTAAAAATTGAAATTATATGAATCTTATAACAATAAATCCCATTTCAAAATATCAATGGCGAATATAGAAGATAAAAAATCCTAATTTTTCAAGCAAAATTAGAAAATTATAAAATAAAAATTTATAAGATATCCAAGTGCAACCTCGGACTTAGGACCGATAAGTGGGGTTAAACTATTTTGATGGCGCCAACCTTCCCCATATTGCAACTTGGTAAGTTAATGGGAAAATATCCAATTCTCAAAAATTTAAAAATTAAAAATTAAAAAGTTAAAATTAAATTATAAAACTATTCGCCATCGCATTCTGAAAGATATTATAACATTAAAATAGTAAAATTCTAAAACAATTAGGTGCATAACATAAGTGAACAATCGAACACCAAAGATGACACACCCATCTTTAAAATAGTTGTATAGGTAGAAAAAATGTCTAAAATCCGGAAGTTCAAATTAAAAACCCAGTATGTTCACAAATGAATAGCGTAAATCATTAAAAACTCACCAAAGAGCATCCTATCAATAATTCAATTCACAATTTTTTGAACGATTTTTCTCTCATATTTAATACAACAATTACCACTCCTATATTTTGCTCATAACTCCCACTAATGCCATGTCAATCCAAATGATTCATAATCTCACACTAGAGTTTAACTATTTAGTATTAGATGCAAATCAGATTGCATGCAAAAAGTTGCTTGATTGGTCATGTATATATATATATATATATATATATATGTATAATTAAATTTTATTTAACTTTCATTTCTCTTAATCAGTATAGATTCCAATCATTATCGAAAAAGTTATTTACTCATATAAATTATATCGCTTGGTAATGTTCGAACTCAAACCAATTTACTTTAAAGTCTCCGATCAAGTACACATGTCGATAACATGTCATGTACATAATCGAAAATAATTATTTTCATTTTGTCACAAAACATTGATTTTACATTCATTTTGTACTTTTAAGCAAATTCGATTTATTTGCAAATTTTCTAAGTTTTCAACCACAAAGGAAAAAAAAAAACTAATTCACTGACAATACAAATAGCATATTTTTACATCATGTATAAATAATAATACAATTATTGACCAAAATATCCATTCATTTTTATCCCCTCGCTAAAAATTGATTCAGCTTAAGTTTATTTAAAAAAATAGGCATTTGAAAATAATTCATTTCTACAATTTAATCTAAAATTTAAAATCCTGATTTTAAACACTACTGACATTCTATTTGATTCATACATAAAGAAATATTTCACTTTGAAAAGAGGTATTTATTATATATATTTCACTGTAGGTGTTATGGATATTTCATTTTAGATGTTTGGACTAAAATGTTTAAAAAACAGCAAACTTTTTCATTTTTTTTTTCAAATACAAGATTTAATTCAAAACATGAAACTAATTTTACTTTTAAATTATTTGGCTTTTCACAAATCATATTCCCAAAAATCTGAATTTTTCGTAAAAAAGTTTATTTGAATAAATGGAACACTTCATTTCTCATCCATATAATGCAAAAATAGAAATTCAAAAGCTTAAATATTTGCACATTTTTACTTTTAAAGGTATCGATCTGAGATTTCGTGTTATGAAAGCATTTGAGATTTATTTCATGAGATTTTTCAATTCAATATTATTTATCATTCTCATTTTCAACAATAAAAAAAATACTTTGAAAAATATTTATTGGAATTCTGCTCCTTTATTCACGAAATAAAATATTAATTTGAAAAGTATTCATGGAAATTTTGAATATTCTACATTATGCGATTGAATTAGAAAAAATATGCAACCAACAGCATTCAGGAGGAAATGAATGAAATATAGAGAGTAGTTTCTTATTTTACTTTTTAATCTATTATATATTTAGATGTATTTGGTATGAAAAAATATATCGTTTATGATTTAGAATTAACTAATTTTAAAAATTAATACCATTTATCATTAAAACTTTTGTTATATAACTTGCAATAGATGCACATTGCTTTTACTTGTGTTAAGGTTTGTTGTATTAATATTAACAGCAACTAGATTTTTTTTCCATTGAAATTAAGTTAAACATTTTAAGGAATTCTTAACTATTGCTGTATTTTGAAGTTTGATTGGGTGAGAGTAAGTAGTTCTTCAGAAACTTCATCTCCTTTATTTGTAGATGACATTAAAACCCTTCCAAATTGCACTTCTAAAAAATAATTTTTAAATGTTAAAACATTATACTATTGAAAACTAATAAAAAAAGAATTACTTTTATTGAATGAATTACAAATATAAAATGAAGGTAAAAATAAAAATTGATGAAAAAACGTTTGACAACCTTTCATGATAGTTGTGGGTAAGGAAATGCCTGACCAATGCGGTTGAAGCAAAGAGTCCGAGTTAAAGAAAGGAAATATTTAGATGCAAAATTTAAAATGATTTGGTATCAAGTGGAGCTTCTGTGATTGGCTTATAAGAAATATAAGTTATTTTTGCATGTAAGTCAGCGTTTTTCAAACTGTGGGGTGTGCTACCCCCCCCCCTTAAAAGGTGTGAAAACCCTATATGGGGGGGTCGAGTATATCGAAAAGTCGAAAACAATGTTTGAAAAAATATTAATTTACTGAATGGAAGCAAAACAAAATACATTCTGACATAATAAAAAAATAAAATACACATTCACAGAGATATAATGCACTTACAAATGTAACAGTACTGCGCACAATGTATTTTATAATTAATTTAACGTTACTGAATTAAGAACCAATTTATAAATTACCAGTGACCCTACGGACATGTCATGAAATTGTATACAAAATTTAATACTTACTTTGATAAATCGTACGTTTTGTAATTAAAGTCGTATTGTAGTAATAACGTCAAAGTATATATTATTATTGAATTCAATACATTGTTATTGTATAAAGGGAGTGGGGGGGGCGATGAACTATATGATTCAAAATTGGGTCACAAAAATAGAAAAGTTGAGAAACAGTGCTTTAAGTTTAGATTCGACCAATCATTGAGAAGTCAATGAAACAAAATTAAGAAAAAAAGTAAAAGATAAATAATTTAAATAAAAGAGAGTGTATTTAGGAATTCAAGAAAAGCAGTATCAATTAGGATTGATTTAGATCTGTGGAAATGAAGATCAGGAATATATTTTTCGATGCTACGGATGTCGATTTATTATCAAAGTCATCAATTGTATTAAGGAAATTGATAGAGTTTCTCCCGATCCTTTGTCTAATAGTGGGAATTTTACTCGTGGCTCTCATGTCTACATACCTCGTGAGCCAGAGAGCGTTAAGAACTTGCCTGTTAATTAATTTTTTACACTTTCTGAATAATAAATACGGCTGCATGTCCCCAAACAGAGAAGGCATAGGTTAAATCGGGTTTAGGATCAGTTAGTAGATAAGCATTTTGCTACAATCGCTTAATTTTGATTTTTTTTAAATTAAGAGGTAGAATTTATGTGAAGATATTTTAAACATTTCTATAATAAATGTCACTTGTTGTATGAAAGTGATTGTTTTATCAAGGATAATGTTTTATTAAGGTATTCAGCTTGATTAGACCAAAAGATACTATTCACTCAAGTGTAGATGTCTGGTGCTTTTTTGTATCTAGCAAAAAATATGGCATCCGTTTTTGAGCTTTTGCTCACGTTTTTGACTAGGTAAGTCAGTAGTTAAGCTGCTTTAGGCATTGTATGATCATATATGAGATGAAGACTGGATCTTTGTGTTGACAAAGTATCGCCGTATTGTCAGCATACATGCAAATTTCAAAGTATTTAGTGTTGGGAATGTCGTCGACATAGGGGTTGAAAAGCGTCGGAGAAAGAAGAGACCCTTCATAACTACAAAAAATTACAATTACAATTTTATCTTCATATATACACACACGCAAGAAGGATATCTCTTGATACAGTCCGTTACAAGTATATTGCAGAAAGTGTGGAATGTGTCCTCTCAGATGGGCTATTTTTACAGAAAAAGAATGTGAGGAGTTGAATCTGCTAACTTATATATTTTTTTACTGCAGTACACTGTTATTTGCAACATCTTACGCATCCTTTGCTAGATTTAAATTTGAATGAGAATGATAGTGCTTTTAGAATTTCTTTAACTGAAGTATTTATGCAAAAAGGAATACCTCTTTTTTATACTCAATCGAATTAAATTTAGATTTATCTTTTTCGTCATTTTTTATAATGAAATGAAGCAACTGAGTCTAATGAAGCTACAATACGAATAAAATGGAGAACACATTTAAAATTGGTAAAAATTCCTCTATTTCGTAAACCCGCGATCACTCGCGCGGGTTGTTCTGTACACCCCAGCAACAAGAAAATCCTCCCAGGATTCTAAACAGAATGCGCAGAACCACGATTTTTTCTGTAGCTGTACATTTTAGGTCATTTAACTTTCAGGTCTGATGCAATCTCTCTTGCGCGAACGATTGGAATGTAATGACCTTCAAAAATTAATCTGGGGGGCTGAGAACTCCCGCGAGAAGTTAAGGTATCCGACTACGTTCAGAACCATGATTTTAAAAAAGCGCATAAATGGATAATTTTCATGATATTTAGTGTCACTTAGATTAGAATACATGTATAGAATTGTTTTAAGGACATTATGACAAAAAAAATTATTTAAATACAATATTTTGGCAAAAAATTAAATTAGAATAACCTTTTTTCCAAATGTTCTCCTTTTGTAAAAAATGCTTCTATTCTATTAATATTTTGCCTGTATATAGCTCAGACATCTATACAGAAGCTCAACTACGATTTTTGAAAAATTCAAATTTTCAGAGTTACAACCATTTGAAATAATTATCGGCGTATTTTCTTAAAATTTCTCCCTTCTGTTTTCGTAAAACATGGATAAACCGACTTCCGAGTTATGCATTTCAAAAATTCTAGTTGAGCCTCTGTAGAGAGGTCTGAGCTGAATAAAGGCAAAATATTAGTACAATAGAAGCATTTTTTACAAAAGGAGAACATTTGGAAAAAAGGTTATTCTAAGTTAATTTTTTGCCAAAATATGGTATTTAAATAATTTTTTGTCATAATGTCCTTAAAAAAATTGTATACATGTATAATAATCTAAGTGACACTAAATATCATAAATATTATCCATTTATGCGCTTTTGCAAAATCTCGGTCTCGAACGTAGTCGGATACCTTAAGCATTTGTATACAGTTTGCTCTGAGTGTTTGGAATATGATTAAAATATTATTTTTCTACTTTTTACTATCATTATCTCATTAATTATAAAGTATATGTGTTACTGGTATATACGTTTTACTGATTTATGGAAAAATATAAAATTGTGTGTTTGAAAAAATGAAAATTTTGCATGTTTAGATTAAATTAATATTGATATCATTTGAAAGTAATAAATTTAATAATTTTATTTATATAATACAAAAAAAATCTTGTTCTTTATAAATATGTATCATAATTACCTTATTTTATTTTCATAATTAAATACACGTGTATAAAGTTTGGGGTGTTCTCTACACCCCGCGAGTAACCACGGTAATAAAAACAGGCGCGAGTGAACGCGGGTTAACAGTTTTGGTCTGTAAGTATGTTTTCACTTTTTAAATCTTGCTACCAAAGATGACAATTTGGGAAAAAAAATTCAAAGCCTAAATATGAAAATACGTATATTTCAATTTCTCACTTTTGGTTTATCAGTATTATTTTTTCGTACAAATTATCAACATTTCAATTTGTACACCTACTCTCTATTACAACCTCTTTAGCATAAAAAGTAAAACATGCTACAAATGTAACGTCGAGGCTGACCTTTGTCATTGTACGCCTACATATATCTTATTCTAAAAATGAAATGTAATTTACTTTAGGACTTGTCAATTCTGCTCATTCGCTTCTAACAGTAAAATCTTGCCATAAACACTTTTTTTTTCCTTTTTTTTCCAGCATTTGTGTAGGACTTATTCACAGACTATTTACATTGAGCAAATCCAGAACGCAACAGAAATTTAAAATATTTTAGAACACATATTGGGCGTAATTACTTTTAAACTCCTTTAATATACAATTTTAATTTGATTCTTTAATAATTATCATTCAACATAGTCTCCTTGGTTAAGGAAAAAAAATACCAGTACATAAGTATCGCATACTTGCTAAACTCGAAGTCGTCTATTCCTTAGAGCAGTTTACACTGTGGGCCGCTGGCTCTTGCGGTTCAGCAGCGCCTCTTCACGTAGTCTCTTATATAACATTGAGATTTTCCTCTTTCACTAACTCCGAAATGAATAGTGAAAAAATTGAAAGATGTGTCATATTAGACTACATTACGAAATAGTCCCCAATGAAGATAATCTACTAGAGCTTGTATTTTGATTACTAATATTAAGTCGGGGAGGGATATTTATGACCTTGGAGGTCCACAATGTCATCTTGATATACAATGGGGTGGGGCGTGGTGACCTAAGAACCACTGCCCAAGATTATAACACATAAAAAGTCTAATTTCAGACTTTGAGAGATTCAGATTGAGAGTATTTGGTCATAATATGTTTCTTGCATGCCGTATGATTCGCTTAAAAGCAGCGAAGTGATGATGTCTTAAGCCGATAAAAACAATTTTTGTAACACCGCAATAACTGAATGGAAATAATTGTGTCATTAGAGATTCTAGATACACATAATTGACTTGATTTGAAAAATGCATATTTTATGAACCTCATGCATGCAAGATTGGACTAAGAGTGTAATTCTACTTATATATTAGACTTGTGCTAAACTTTCGATATCTATTAGGGACATATGAAAATGTCCACGATTAGCCAATGATTTAAAAACGATGGGACAAATGATTCCGCACTTGATAATTCTTATTTTATAGTGAAGTGTTGATATATTCATTTTGTAAATGAAATGTGTCGTAACAATTCTCACTTGATTTGCGTTTCGAATAAACATTTTTTCAAAATAAAAATAACTGCCTCAATGAAACGGTAAGCCAAAAGCTCGATCAAATTTTAAAAATTTACAATAAGAGAACAAATAAAGATA
>BMAV01009905.1:0-22047 GCA_019973955.1 Trichonephila inaurata madagascariensis | reverse complement strand
TTATTAAAAGAAAATAATCCAGGCATTTTTCTACATTTTAACATTATTTTTCTATTTTGAAATAAATAAAGTAAGATTGTGTCTTGTCTATTTCAATACTTGTAATTAAACGTAAAAAAAATCATTTTCCTTAAAATATGATGAAGGCTATATTTTTTTTTCTTCGGAAAATAATGTAATAAATATTTTCATCTATGGGAGTATTAAGAAAAATTTTCTTCAACATTCGATTGGAGATTTCATTAAAATAAATATTAATTTTTCATTCAGTTGTGTGAGATGTTTTAGAGTAATAAAAGAAATGGAATTGTTTTGATTAAATAAAGTTATGATAAAATTAAATTCTTATTAAGAATTTTTTTTAATGTGATTTAATAGAAAAAAACACATAAAAAAAAAATGTGTTCAAAAGTGATTTTTTTTCCAAATAGTTCTAATTGATGTTATTTTGTACAAGTAATTATGTTAGCGGAGAACTCAAACTGGTTTCTTATTTCACATTAAAATCAACACGAAATACCATTCAAAAGAGAAGTATTAGTTTAGATGGAAATGACTTTTAGAATGAGTTTTAGAATTATATTTTAAACTTAATACCCTAATGTGGCTTTTTTTTTTTACTTATTCCTCCTTTGCTTAACCCTATTTCTCCTGTAACCTCTATTTTATTTTGTTTTGCTCTCTTACGCAAACTAAATATTTATATGCTTAAAGAGTAGAAATGGACGCATAAATGTCCAACATTTTTTTCTGAGTATTTGGATTGTACTTTTCTTGGCAACAAAATTCTATTTATATTGGATTTATAATAGTTTTCTGCTTTATTTTGATGTCTGGAATGAATTGCTGTATTTTTGTATCATTTATATATGCTTTCATCTCATGTACATTAAAAATCTCAAGACTTGCTTTTCACAAATCGTAGGAAGTTCAATTGGATTTATTTTTTAAAAAAGAGCGTTTAAATACCTTGTGGTCCATCTTATTTAAAATTGCTCCTCCTTTTTATCTTAAGTACATTATAGTCCAAAACCTTTCTGGATTGAATTATTTTTCTCCTTAAAAAATTAGTTATATCTAACGTTTGCTTATTTTCTCAAAAATATGTAATTTTAACCCTTTCGTGGGCAGTGGCTAATAGGTCTTGCCACATAACAAAACATTTTTCTCCAAGCGGGTGGTGGATATTTAGTATATCCACATGCATTAATTGGAGTTAAAATGCATACAAATAAATATAGATGGCAGCACGATACTTTTTTTTACATTTGAATTCCTTTGATGGTAGTTAAAAACAGTTTTTCTCTGTGTAAATCTACAAATTGTATTTTGATTACTATAAATAAAATTTCTGATCTTTGAAAAAAATTCGGTAAGTCATAAGTATACTTTTCTCTCATCTGAATGAATTAAGCAAATGTGTAATTTAAAAAAAGGATTTATTTCGGTTTTTGGAAAGCTTTTATATGTGTATAGGGGCTCTATCGACTACACACATAGAACAGAAAAATGACCTTGAAATTTTGGCTCTTCCTCCAATTGAGAGAGAGCTCTTAAAATCACGCAAAAATGTTGGGTGGGAAATATAAACAAACTTTGTCTACAATAGGTGGCACGAGATTCTTGGGTTCAAAAATCTTTCATTACAGCTTTTCTGCTCGGAGAAAATGTTTGCATATTATTGAGGTGCAGAAATTATTGAAGGGTTAATAAAATAAAATAAAATATTATTGATTTATAATAAAATAGTATTGATTAAATAAAACATTATTGAGGTGTACTGATGATGAAGATTCAGTTGAAAATGTTTCTCAAAGGGAAAATATTTCTTCAGAAGATCAAAAGATTTCCGTGATACAGTGTTCTTCTAATTCCCACCCAGAAGTAAAATGGGGTAAATTATATGTATATATATGAAAAAATAGATCTCCAGAATTCTCGGAAACATATTCCAGTTAAAACAGAAGGTGATCTGTAAAGGGTATACTCTCTTTGCAGTACCAGAAAACATATTCCTCGCTCTCGATGGCTGTATTGGTCCAGCAACGTACCACTGGGCGATCAGGCAAACGGTCCTACTTGCTTTGAAAAGTTCCACAGTAAATACCTCATCAAATTTATGAGATAACTAATTTAAATCCTCAAAAATATAACATTTTATACGAAAAGTAAATAAAATATAATATTTATTAATTTCAATACATATTTTAGTAAAAATTCTATATTTTACAATTGTTCTATTATTATTTTATTACTCTTGAACTTTATAATTAATTATTATTGAAACATTTATTAGTATAAATGTTAATTTTTCATAACAACTTTTTTGTAATATGATTCATTCTTTCGGTCTTGAAAAGTAAGTTAAATATCTTAAGTGCGCGGTGGGTATAACGTCTAGCCACCACCCACGAACAAAGCCCTTGATAAGATATTTTTTTGTGACTAAATAATGTTTATAGAGAATGAGAACATTGTATTTATCAAGTACTCTTTATCACAGAAAAGTGCATTTTAGCTTTGTGCCCGTGAAAGTGTTAAATTAAGAATTGTTGCTTATAAGTTCTTTCCATACAATTTCTCACCGTTAAAATAACAGCGTTTTTCTTATACAGGCGTTAAGTTCCTTTTTTTCTTCTTTTTTTTTAAAGAAAAGTTTTGGAAACTGTAAAATTATTTGACATTATTCTCTTACTTCCAATTGTATCTATTAAAATAGTTCAGTTTCAAAGATGTAAAGCAAGTATTTTTTATCCTATTTTTTTAGATCTAAAACTAATATAAACTTAAGGTTATTACTAAATTAATAAGTTTTAAGATTTAAATACTCTCATATTAATGTAGACTAATTTGTATCAGGAATTGTAATGGCAGTGTACAGGAAATTTGGTATTTGGGGTGTTCCGTTGAATGACTGATATTCTATCAAAGAGTGAACATCAAACTCAGGTGAAGATAAATACGCTTTCGAGATCTTCAAAGCGATACAGTTCATTGCAAATTTCGTCTCACGGCTACTAAACTCGTATCTAGTTTGAACTTAGTATTTCGATATTTAGAAAAATGCACAAAAGTTTTGATGTGTCTTGAACGAATAGTTAATGATAGTTGAGTATATTCTACTTAAAAAAATTGAAGATAAAGATATAGTTACCAGAACGGCACACATCGACCTCTCCTCAATTAAAAAAAATATTTCATACCAAATTCAAAACAAAGTGATACTAATTGCCTTTTTTGTGATGATGATTTTGTGCATTATGAGTTTGAACTAAATGTACAATGTTTCATCTGCCCCATCTGTAAATGCCCTTTCCTAATCATTGATTTCTGTGTTGACATGGCTCACCGAAAAAATATTCCACTTTTTCACTAATCCTCCAACTCACCGGATACGACATCTCATTAGATATTCTGCTCTTCTCCAAGATCATACACGGTCTTAAAAATGGCCTCCCTGACATTATAGAAGGCATCAAATCCAATTTGATGGCTGAATGGGGGGAAATACCATATAAGGACTTAATCGTTTTGTGTGAGAAATTCAAATTTTAACGCGTAACTTCCATGTGAATATGGTTTCGGTGGCACAAGTATACTGTACCAATGCTTCGCAATAAATGGACAATATGAACAAATATCTCCTGAATGTGGACGTGGAATTAAATTAAAAGATGCAGAATGGAGAAATTGGATGTGAGATGTTATAGTTCAACAATGTTTGCAGAAATGGATGAACCATGACCGCACAGAGCACAAAAGAGTTTCTGGTCGACTGAGGGCAGCAACAGAACGCGAAGACTGAGTAATTTCCCGATCTATATGCTGTTAAGAATAATCTTGTTCCCTGATACGTTGTTATCAACGATTAGCGTATAACTGAAATGCAGAGAAATCTAGTATGATTGATTATTGATTAAGCACCTGTGGTTGAAGATCATGACTGTCCTGGTGCAGATAATAATCTATCGCTGCTAGTATCGAACTTGAAATATCAATGATTGGAGAAGAGTTATCTTTACTGAGATAAATTACGTTCGGAATATTTGCACTCGATGACCAAAGAACACTTGTTTGAAGTGAAGTTTGAAGATAGTTGTAGCAAGAAAAATATCTGAAAATAAATACGAGGATTCTATATAGATTCAACATATTAGAAGAGAAGCTTATTAATACGACCTATCGCATTAAGTACAGACCCAAACTTCGTGCAATTTGCTTATTTCATTATATATCTTTTCAAACCTTTGGAAAATTACATTCATCTTTTTCATTGTTTTTATAAGGCCTCTTGTGGGTCACTCACGTTAAGTTATTTACAATTGGAACTTAATGTAAGTTGTTAAAAGATTAATTCTATAAAGCAATATAGTATTCCTTCAGCCCATTTCTTATTCAGTTTCAGAAGATGAATCATATCTAATAGTTGGAGTATATATAAATATTATCACTTAAATAAATTCTCACTCCAATCTATATGTGTAATATTTTCCGATACTCTGCTTTGATTTTTACATTTAAGTAATTATTAATTTTCTTTTTCACTTATTCACTATCATAGGAAGTTGATTCTTTTTTACTACCTTTCTTTATACGCATGAGAAACAAATATTCAGTGTTATGTGCAGTTAAATAATAATAAAAGTACTAGAGCATTTTATTTTGCGACAGATTGCATGATTTCTAAATTTTTTACAAAATATAAATATGCTAATGATAGGAAAAGCATTTGAATTGTTTCTGGTTGGAAGAAAATATTCTATTGGAAGTATATGAAAGTCTAGATAACTCTTTATACTCATGGTTTTTGTTCTCCTCTATTCTTTAAAACTTTTATCAAAAACGAAACTTTCTTTATATTATTTACGAGATATAAAGAATCTTGTTTAGAAAACCGGAGCCATAACAATGTATTTCTAACTATATATTCAGCATCATCTTTATTTGATTCACGTTGCACGTTCCTTATAGTATTTTATTCAAAAAGCTTACGTGTCTGGAGTTAATCTGATAAAAGTTTTATAATTCTTAATTTACATGCAGACGTAAGTTCCTGTATTCCATAACAATGCTTCACGCTGTGTAAAATACGCATCGATTTAAAAATACGCATAACGACGTATTTTTACATAATTTATTTGACAGTACATATAAACTTTCAGAGGGAAATACGTACATCTTTACACAGATTTATAATACACACAAATGTTAGAGTGAGCTATGACTGACCTATTTGCTACCTAAACTGCTTACATATTTCTTACACCATACAGCTTATATAACTTATAGTTATTTTTTTATCTCATGTAGGAATGAAAATTAAAGAGATAAATAGTAAAAAAGTTAATCTAATTTTTTATGAACTTAAAAAAAAAAAGTTGTTATGCTCCTTGAAAAACTTTACTGTGAGATTTTTCAAAATATACAAGGACATAAAAATAAAAAAAATAATTTATCATCAAACCATAATGAATTCTCCCCTTTCGAATATTGAAAAAAATTTACCAAACTAGTTTAAAAAAAACATTAATGAAATTTTATTTGACAAAAATGAATAAGGAACACCTTGCAAAAATAATTTGTTTTATGCTAAAAAGAAAGTAAAATAGAATTCTTCGTTTAAAATGCATTAAACGTAAAACTCTTCTGAGAACAAAATTAGAATTTAAATAGACAGAGTATAAAAATGATTAAGTAAAACACGTTTAATGATTCATTTTCTCTTTCTTAAGAGGTTTCATATGAAATATTGAAAAATAGTTTAGAAAGCGTAGACAAAAAATCTAAATTCAGAAAATGGGTCGTACTAGTCAAGCCAAACTTTCTTTAAAATAAGTCTAATTACAATATTTTAAATTGAAAATATCATACCCTAATTTGTTCAAAAAGCCCTTAAAACCAAAACACGCATTCCTCAGATATTTTTTCTTGAAATAAAAAAAAATGCTAATAATTTAAATTTATTTTTAGAATAATTACGTAACAAAAAGATTAACAGATATAAGTATTCATAAAAGAAAAGGCAAATATATTTTAAGAGTATTTTTTTTAAATACATAATTAAGATGAAACAAAGAATTTAGATATATTGAAGTGCAGATATTATATAAGAAATACTTTGGAGATATTTCAAAGAAAATTAAGTGAAGTTTTATTTGTGACGTTATTTATATAAAAACTTCAGAGCACTTACAAAGGAAAATCACTCTTGAAATGTTCACTTAATATATTCCAATAAAGGAACTACTTCATTCGAATTAATGTGCCTTAAATTTGTTTTCAAAAACTTTAATTGGTATTTAGGCTACTTTTTTATGATGAGGTGAAATGCTTTTAAATAATTCAATTTTCTTTATTATGTACAATACCCGTAATAGAAAAACATCTTAAAAACAGTATAAATGAAATCTTATTTTTTGTCATACAATTTGAAAGTTTGAGAATCCAATTTATTCATTGACAAAGTTAACATGACTTAGAAAACCAGATACAATTCTACTTGTAACCTGTCATGACAATTGAACACATATTTTTCATCTTTTTTGATAATGATTTTTATTCAAGGTCGTTTTTTTTTCAATTACTCAACATCCCTTAGAGCAGTGTTTCTCAAACTGTGAGGCAAGCCCCTTAGAGGGGCGTGTTAACTCTACAAGGGTGGCGCGAGCATAGTGATAGGACGAAAACAAAAGATTTCTAATTTACCAAAAGCAAACGAACAAATAATATTCTAACATAATAAAATATAAAATATACATTTGCACTGATATAATACACATAAATGTATCATTACTCTCTCTACACAATATATTTTATAATTAATTTAACTATACTAAATTAAGAACAACTTTAATAATAACCAGTGATTCCATGGGCTTGTCATATATAAAATTATTACAAAAATTAACACTTATCCTGATACTTTGTACGGTTTATAATGAATCCCTTAACTGCCGATTAAAAGTTACGAGATTCGTTCCTCAATAACACCGTTTTCCAAGTAGGCGTACGTATGAGAAGTATGGGGTGGATGAAAAGGAATAATTAAATAAAACTTCCTCTGAAATCCTTCGCAAACACTGTCGAGATCCTTTTATTGTACTTCAAAGTCTTCGGAATAAATTTATGGATAGCAGAGCATCGAGAAGATCGTATTTCGGAAAGACGTATATAAACGTCTTAGGTAATTTACTCTCTGGTTGAATGACACGTTTATATACGCTGGAGGCACTTAAGAGTTTGAAGTTGCATTGTAGCTTTTGCGTCAAAGTATAGTATTCTTGAATTCAATACATTGTTATTGTATGGAGGGGGGCGCGATGATAGTTATGATTGAAAATTGGGTCAGAAATATTGAAAGTATGAGAAGCAATGCCATAGAGATACATTTTCCATTGGGATTGCATTCATCCACGATAGTCATACATTTGTTAAAATGAATGGTTTTTATATTTTTAACTGTCAAATTCTTGACATTTCTTATCAGTATCTTTTTTTCTTCTCATTATGTATTTCATAGTGATTCAAATGTTTCTCATCTTAACATTTTAATCTTAAGATTTTCACATATCCTTTAAATTTTATAGATCATTTATGTTACATAAGCATAAATATACATCCTCAAGTCTATAAAGTCAATAAAGTATTCATATTTTTTTTTCCTTAGAAATCTTTAATGTAAGGAAGTAGAAGAAGGGCCACATATAAAATTTGTTTTCAAATCCACACAAACATTTCATTTTTTTTAAAAAAAAAAAAATTTAAAACGGAATAGAATTTACTTATAAAATCACATAGTAAAATTCCTCAAAAGAAGGTTTGTGGAAACCCAATTTTAGAAAGAGGTCTAGGAAAGGATCAAGGAAATTAAAAGTCAAAACTTGTTCTTCAACACAAAGACTTCGCAGAGTGTAATCAAGTTATAGGACAAATGCTACTAATTTTCTTCTTTTTTTATCAGATTACAAACGTCGAAAACTTCAAAACTATTCCACAATAGTAAAAGTTTGGGATTATTTAAAAAAACAGTTCGTGCCATTTTATGTGCACTTTCTAAGCTTTCACAAATAAATAAATAAATAAATAAATTAAACATTGCACTGTCCGAAATGATGTGATCCTTTACATAAAAATACTTAATATTACACAAAAATAAACAGCTTGATTCGTAATACTTGTATTAACCATGATAATTTTTCATATCATAAATGCATTTGTGGTATTTTGGAAAATATTCATTTCTCGGGAAAATAACCTTTTGAATTCCATTTTTTTTTCGATGGCAGCATGTTCTTTTAAAAATATAAAAAAAAAAAAAAATTAAATTAACCAGAATTGGGTTATATATTATATTTATATATCTAATTCGTTAAATATAATAATAAATTAAATATATATATATATATATATATATATATATATATATATAATTCATAAATAGAATAAAGTTCTTAAATATTTAATATTAGGTAACAAAGTTATTTTTGTTGACATTAGCTGATCGAGCAAAAATGCATACACAATTTGAGGCCCAGGCATTAATAGGTACACTAATTAGAACATCAATGAAGGAATCAAACTTGTAACTTCAAGGAAGAATTATTATATTGTAACATTCAAATAAGATTGGATATCATAAGAAATACATAAGTTATAAAGTGATTTATGTGATCTATATGTTATGGAATTTTACAAAAATGTGTATACTGTTAGCAAAATACACATTATTATTGTTATTACAATTGTAGTAACCAACTGCAAAAATAAAGTAGGCACACATTATACACATTTTATCAGGCGCATAAAACTGTGAATTGCATCATAATAGAGAAATTCGTTAAGCAGTAATAACCTTACTATGCGTTTCAGCGTTTTTGAACATCATTTATATGAAAAAAACTGAGCATAGTAGATTAAGCAGTATTTTAAAATGACTGAGGACGTAAGTTTAGAGTGTTTCAATATAAAAGAAATTTTCCATAATTTTGATGACAAGTAAAGCATATATTTTATCTAATTACCAATAAATATTGTTCCCATAAATTATTCTACCTACTCGGAATAAAATATATATGTATTTTAAAATAATTTGAAAATTATCTGGGAAATTACATTAAGATAGAACAAAAAGCAACCTATAATCTAAAAAAAACATTTATTCTCCAGAAAAATTATTTTTGAATAATTTTTTCTTCTATCTGAATTGACCAATTTAGAGTCTGTAATAAATAAACACATGTAGATATAATCAGAAGTATAAAATGATTCATAAATCAAAAGCTCAATTTTTCTAATTGAGAAATTATTAAAAAATTATCTGTGAAAATAATCTGAAACATTATACATAAATAAAATTGTTCACGAATTTCTGCAATGTTTTTGAGAAAAAGAATCCCATATTAGATCAATATTTTATCGGACTACCTTTTACACAGATAACTGCTCTGATTCATTTGGGCATCGAGTATATATGATTCTGGAGTGCATTTTAAGAGAACACCACGTTCTGCCTATGAAGTTTTTAAAATGATGTAAATTAGATGGACGGGAAGATTGTTCTCAGATGTCTTTTCACCATATGCCATACATTTTACGAGGAGTGATTGATAAGTGTATCCAATAGTATAAAATAAGTTTCCGACAAGGTAAAAAAAATAACAAATAATAAAGGAACTTTACTACTCTTACATATAGTAAACTCATTTCTCAACATAGTCCCGTCTAAGTACTACACATTTGTTCAATTTATTCATTCCGTCCATGAAGACAGATTCTGGTTGGCTGGACATTTATTTGCACACGGATGCTGAACTTTGGTATCCCGGATTCATCATTATGACCCAGAAAACAAGAGGCAATCCATGGAATATCGTCATCCTTTTTCTCCGAGTGTCAATAAATCCAAATATTTAATGTCAACAACAAAAGTCATGCTCACCATATTTTAAGGGACAAGTGATGTGATCTACACGGAATTTCTGACTAAAGGGCTGATGTTGAGTTTCGACAGACAGTGTACAACATTACGATTACATTAACACATCTGTAGAATCAGACCAGAAAGAAACAGCTTTCTTTTGCAGGACGACAATACAAGACCGCATTGTAGTGCACAAACACAGGACGTAATGGGAAAAATGAAATTCACAGTGGTTCTACAGCCTCCTGACAAACCAGTTGTGGTATTGTCGGTCTTTTGGTTGTTGCAAAAATTACAGGAGACATAGAAAGCTCAACGTTTTTCAGCGGATGATGAAGTTCATGCAGCCAACCAGAATTGTTCTACATGAACGGAATGAAGAAAGGGATAGAATGATTAAACAACTGTGAAGCTGTTAGTCATGACTATATTAAGAACTCAGTTTACAATGTATAAGACTAATAAATGTTCTTTATTGCGATGCATCTGTTACTATTTAAACTGTGGGAATCTTTTTTATACTAATGGAGACCTTACATATCATTCACTCTTCGTATATGAGGTACAAACCCAGGGAAGATTTGGAAGTCAAACTGAGGTTCAGTAAACCAATTTTAAATACTTCGGCTACGATGCACAGCTCCTATGTCGTCAATGAAGTAACCGTCGCCATCAAGGTAAACATGTAAAATTGCAAGGTGCACTTGATCTGCAAATATATCTAAGTATCTCATGCCATTTGTTTTATTCTAAAGTATCGCTAAGGCACCAATTTTATGCCAGCTGAACATGCCCCTACCATAGTACCCTCACCAGACTCTTGCAGATTGCAAGTAAAGCAAAATGCATTCATGCCTTCGTGGGGTTCTCGCTAAATTCAACATCTTCCAGCAGTGCAAAATAAGGTGTAACATGATTCATCTGACAGCATTCCCCGTTTCCAGTCCTCAGATGTCCAGGGCTTTCTTTTCCCAGACTACTGCAAACGGGTGTTCAGGCGGAAATGAGAGGTCTTCTCACAGGCATCCGACTATGCATTCTTATACTCTGCAATTATCTGTGCATGGCTCAAGTTGAAATCTATTGGGAAGAGCCTTGGTTGACGAGTTGTGTCAGTTGAAACACAGTAAATACCTTGTTCTCTCATACAATTCGTCGGAGACAATACTAATCATCGTCTGAACCGAATTTACATCTTCTAAAGAAGGACTGTGTGGCTCGTATTCCAATTTTTGAAAACCTTTGATCTGCTTGCCTTTGAAAATCCAGGGAGATTTGCTGTCTTCAAATTCAAGGCCCTCTGTTAAAAGGGCAGCCACCAGAAGCCGTTTTTCAAATGGTAAAATATTTGTCTTTTTTCCCATTTTACTGTTTTTCATCGTGAAAACCTCTCTTATACATTGTTAGGTATTTTCCCCTCTCTCCTTACCAGCCCAGATGTGAAGGAGGAAGGGAAGGAATGCCAGATATATTTAAAATCCACTTACTTATTAATCAACCAAATTATCCTCACTGATTCACTAAAATTCAAGAAGAGAATGTCTCAATATGAACAATACAAGTGGAACAATAGCAAGGGGCACGAATTATACGAAAACTATGAATATCGACTACTTTAATTTAGGATCTAATTTAGGATCAATTCCATTATCCCAATTAACCTAACGTAAATTTAAGTTTAGTGACCAATCCTCACTTAAAATCTTCGTCAATTTAATATTTGAAATATTCAATAAATTGTGGAGATACCTGATCTGTAGAAATCTCACCTGACTCCTGGCTTTCTTTCTCTCGTTCTTCTCTTGCTAGCTAGAAATCCCTGACTATATATAGAAGATTTAATTTAAAATCTCATGGTTTCTTCTTCAGAAGGGTTGGTTGTGATAAAAAACAAATGATATTCCAAATATTTCCCAACAGGATTAATGGATGGAACGCGAATAGATCCGTCACAAACTTACTTACTTATTTAAACTATCATTCTAACCATTTATTAAACAATTCATAGAAAAAAATGCGCACTTCATTCATAGCACGCATTAAAAAATCTCGAAGTTTTTAACTAATTGGTCAGTGTATGTGTTTGTTACATCGTAAATTTCAATAAGTTAATGCATCATAATACATCGCATTCAATTTAAGATTGGAATA
This sequence comes from Trichonephila inaurata madagascariensis, assembly GCA_019973955.1. Lineage (NCBI taxonomy): Eukaryota > Metazoa > Arthropoda > Arachnida > Araneae > Nephilidae > Trichonephila > Trichonephila inaurata. The sequence continues at coordinate 9,977 of BMAV01009905.1, read as the reverse complement.
GCATAGGAAACTTTAGCAATTAAACAATACTGATATAAATGTAAAGGACTCAAAGGGAGCAAAATTATGTCATCAATAAACTAATTCACTAAATTAAAACAGTTAATAGTCTTCTAAGTCAAATTAGGTGAGTAATGGTCTAAATAGTCAATATTTTAGATATCATTCATATCCAAGTTTCAATTTCAGAGACTGGGAAAGATAAATGCCTGTGTGAGTGGCGTCTACATTAGATTACTTCATTGCAAATAATTCGAAATATTTTCTCTGGTTTTTCACAAGCTTTATCAGTAGATTGACATAATTATATATAGCACATAGATCCTTTTTAGAGCACCAGACTATGCAGATTGTAAGATTGTAAATTTTGAACTAGAGTATTAGATTCTATACGTTTTCTTTTGGATTGAATTGAATTTCATATTGCTTTGTAAGCTTTGTTACATGAAAGATCTAAATATATTCAAAATTCCCATAAATATATTCTCTTTTTTCCGTATCACTCATTAGGTATTATACATAAAAATAATATTTCTATTGATATTTTTTAAAAATTGTAGGGTTTGGGGAAAAAGAATACTTTTCTTCTGTTTAAAGCGCTTACAAATCATGCCAGAAATTTTGTAAAGCACACATTTATAAGCGGAGTCGTGCTATTTTCGAAATTTAAAATGTTTTTCATCGAAAATGAAGAATTATGTTTTAACAGTCTATAGACACGTTAAATATCTTAATTTATTAATAATAATATTCTAATCTTTTTAAATGCTTTAATTGTAGAGGATATTAAAGTTGTTTCATTTTTTAAAATTACTGTGCAACGTGATAAGATCATTTTTAAGTACTGTGACGAAAACATTTTGGAACGCTTCTCTTGTTTGTATACAGTTGGGAATTTTCTCGGACTTGTTTTCTTTTTTTTTAATTTTCTACATTTTTCTAATGTTTTGTGCAACGAAGAATTTAATATTCATCTTCAACGTTTTTCATTCAAAAAGTACTAGTTTTCATTTCATTAATAGCACGTTGAGTTCATACACATGATTTAGTTTAGTTTTTTTTTTTACTTTCTTTCTTGTAAAAAGTAAATAAACCCAGGTGTTATTTTATTCTACTTAGAGCATTCAAAGAAGTATTTCTCTTTTCTATTCATCTTCTTCAAATAGATGCCTAACGACCTGTGCATTTTCAAAGAATGTCGACGCTTTGTTCACAAAAGAACTGCAGGAGGATTATTTTCAATGCTTTGTTTAAATTTATATTTGTTGGGCTTAATGCATCTTCTCACAGCAGGCATTCTAAACTCACACTGATCTCTGAATAAAAACATACATTTTCTTTTAGATTCTTTTACATACAAAAGCTTTCTTTTGTCAACCTAAGTACATCTATCTTCAAAGATTTAAACGGAAAGAAAAAAAAATGAACGTTTCAAATGTTGAGGAAGAATTCGGAGTATACATTTCATTTACCTTTCTGTTAAGAAAAGTAAAGCAAAACACATAATTACATGACACACGTATATTATCTTACTTCAAAGCAACTCAAAGACAACTTTAAATATACATTAAACTAAAAAAGGTTTCTACAATAAGTGTTTCCTTTATTTTGGTATTATAAAATCATTTAAATCTTATAAGTACAAGTATACTGCATACGCAATTACAACAAATCAAATTATTTACTCTCTTTATTTATGTGCTTTTTCGAAATTAAATTTTATATTATTTGTTATTGACATAAACTGACGTACTTACAAATCTTTTTTACCACCCATTGGGATAAAAATATGCCCACCAAGAAAAAGTACTCAGAATAAAACGGAACTTGACGTACGTAAGTACAATATTGATAGAAATAAATGACTGCAAAATTATAGCAAAATGACCAATTATTGTAGAAAATATTACATATGAATGGAAGTTTTTTGTACCCTCTTGATTGACCTCTAGCAGGAATCCGTGATGTGATTCGGTCAGGCAGTAAGGCATAGAAGTCCACTATGATGCCTTGCGAGAATTTGTTCTACAGTAGTTGTAAATGCACGTATCCAACTTGCGTATTATATCCAACTTGCAATCCAAAATGATCCAACATATACTAGATCAGTGGCAAATCTCGGGATCGAGTAGGCCGTGGAGGCATCGAAATGTTGTGATGACACTCCTGTGAAATCCTTGCTATTTGTGGGAGAGCATTATCTTGTTGAAAAGTGGCTCTTGGGAGCCCTGCTATAAGTGGCAACAAATGTGGCTGAGGAGTGTCAAGAAAGTACCTTTGGTTTTGTCATGGTGTCGTTGTCAATATTGAGGGTAACAGTGTGTCATATTCGATGACAACCCATAACATTATACCAGTGATATATCGGTGTGCTGCTGTGCAGTGAAGTGAGGATTAATATGTTCCCAAAGAAACCTCCACACATGTACACGATTGCCGTCGCTGCCAAAATTGAATCTGGATTCATCGCTGAGGATGGCCGTATTCTCTTATGTCCGTTTTTAACGGGATTTTGCAGAACATTGTGAAAAGAAAAGTGCAAGGTTGACTAACCGAAAAACTGGTTAGACGGTTTTTTTATAAACACTATTAAAATTCGAAAGTAAACAAACGTATCTATACAACTATGTGTACGACAAAGTGTATCTTCTCATGAACCGCACCACGCAGAAACTCGCCAAAGGTACCAAAAGATCCTGAATGATACGAGGAATTCGTTTTGACTACTTATATTCCAATATGGCAATTAGTTAAAACGATATTAATTAAGAACCTTAAAAGGCATAATTATTGCCATTTTTTCCCGCAAGGCGGCGAAGTTCCAATTTTTAGACCTTTTTTTTTATCCCAGACGTTTTTAAAACACGATCAAAGTTTTTTTATGGGACTCAGTTAACCCGCGATCACTCGCGCGGGGTATTCTCTACACCCCAGCAACAAGAAAATCCTCCCAGATTTCTAAAAAAGAATGTGCAGAACCACGATTTTTTCTGTAGCTGCACATTTTAGGTCATTGAACCTTCAGGCGTGATGCAATCCCTCTTTAAGGAATGGTTGGAATGTAATGACCTTGAAAAGTTTATCTGGAGGGCTGAGAATTCCCGCGAGAAGTTGAGCATTTGTATACAGTCTGCTCTGAAAGTTTGGAAAACGATTAAAATATTATTTTTCTATACTTTCTACTATCATTATCTCATTAATTATAAAGTATATTTATTAATGGCATATACATTTTACTGGTTTACGAAAAAATATAAAATTATGTGTTTTAAAATGAGAAAATTTTGTATGTTTAATTTAAATTAATGTTAGTCTCATTTGTGTGCAATAAAGTAAATAATTTTATTTGTATAGTAAAAAACATAACTTGTACTTTATAAATATGTATCATAATGACTTAATTTTTATTTTTATAATTAAATACACGCGTTAAAAGTTTGGGATGTTCTCTACACCCCGCGAGTAACGAAGGTAGCAAAAACAGGCGCGAGTGACCGCGGGTTAAAAAATAATTACAGAATCGTAAAGATCATTTACTTCGTCACGATACGATATAATTTATTTTCCAAAATAATGATATCTTTTATTTTTTACGATTTTTTTTCTAAAATGAGTCAAAATTGATACATTTTTATGAAAATGATTTCTAAATTATTCCGATTGCACTTACTTTCTCTTTAATGAAAATGATATTCTACACTAAAAAAGTTCATGCTTTTCTCTTTTAGAATCAGTCATTTAAAAAAATGAAATATCAAAAAATTTTTTTTTACGATTTTTCAAAAAATACTCAAAATTTTTATTTAAATACTTAATAATTTCTTTATTTATAAAAATAATCAGGCAAAACTTTTTACCTGTGTGGAACAATATCATCCGTAATCTGTAAAAAGATTAAAAAAAATTACTTAAAAATTACTGTTTAAAAAAAAAGATGTGTTTTTCGATTTTCTCCCTTTTTGAGAGAAATATTTAAGAATTATTTTTGTTACATTTTTTGATTAAACATTACCGAAGTTTGCAATCTATAAATGAAGTTGGAAGGCATTAACTTAAAAATGAAGCCAGAAAAAGAATTAAAACTTTAATAACTAACTCATTTTTCCGTAGCCGAGGGTTTAGTTTTGAAAATTTGTTTGGCGCAAAACGAGTTTTTTCTCTCTGGCCATCACGTTTGATGAAAGGTTCAACTAGAAAAGAAGATGCACCTTTAAATATTGAAAATAATCAGATTTGATGAAATTGAATATCTCTTCATTTTATTTTAAAGTTCTTTCACTCCTTGTTCCCTAAGATTTCACGGCCCGATCGTTAAAGCGCTTTTTTATAAACGGTTGTACCTGGGTTCGAAACAACATCATCGCTTAAATTTTATGATTTTTTAAAAAATACCTAAAATTTTTTTCGAGCATTTAATAACTTCGATGGCAATTTTGTAATTTTTAAAGATTATTTGTTTCTTCACAATACTGTAATTTTATTTATTTATTTTTTTTAAAAAAAACAACGATACTTTACATATTTTAAGATTTTTTTTCTAAAATGAAACAATATCGATGCGTTTATATGAAAATGATTTTGAAAAACGCATACTTTGATCTCTTAGAGTTAGTGATTTAAAAGATAGTGATTAAGTTAGTGAATTTTTTTACCGAATTTTTAAAGAATACTCAAATTTTAAATACTTAATAACTAATTATCGAATTCAAAATTTTTATAGCTTCTTCATTTATAAAAATAATTGTATGAAACTTTTTTCCGTGTATCGAACATTTTAAAAAATGCTCACAATTTTAATTCATTATTTAATACAGTTGTGAAATTTTGTAATTATAAATATTTCTACTTTTTACATCATACAACTATTTTTAAAAAGGTACCTTTTCTTTCCGGGGCCTAAGAAGTTGCAAAGTGAATGAGTGAATATTAAACTCCCACTGTTCACATACTTGAGAGCTGACACGAGAGCGAGAGGGGAAGGGGAATTTCCATGACAATATGTTATGCATTTAAAAATGCTCGTGCAACGTCGGGGGAGGGGGAATAAACCTGTATGACAAAGAAAAGAAGCGAAAAAATTTCGAAACCGGGAATTTTAAGTTATACACTCGGTAAAAAAGCCCAAGCAACGCCAGGCTTAGCGGAGGAGGGGTGGGAGAGTCATTTTAAAAAAAAAGAGTATTAGAAGAAAAGGAAAAATTTATAAAAGTAGAGAGAGCCCGTGCAACGCCGGGCTCTGCAGCTAGTGTAAAATTGAAATCTGTCCTTAGTCACCATTATTTATAATACTGCATCGTCCAAATTTTAATTTTCCAATATCTCTGATTCTTTTGTGTTTAGTGTTGGAGTCATTTCTTCAGCCATAAATAATATATTCCTTCCTTTCTTAGTGGCTCGGCAGCTCAGGGTGGGCCTTAGCCATCTAAAGAAACCTTATCTAGGCCAGCCTTCTTCCTGCTAGAGTTCTCCAATTCTTAGTTCTCAAAACTAGTAGACCTTTTTCTAGGCCATCAATCCATCTAAGATCTGGCTTGCCCTTTCATTGTGTTCCAATTGGTTGGGCATTGAATACCTTTTTAGTGGTGTGGTCTTCATCCACTCTGAAAGCGTTACATGCTCATTTAAAAACAGATTATTAAGATATGTTAATATATTATTTATACGTTCTGTATTTCTATGAACTGCTAAGTTTTCCTGAACAGAGAGTGAGTGTGAAATGTGTAAATATATTTTATGGACACACTTTAGACTTAAAAAAATCAGTTAGTTAATTATAAATTTCATTTTTGTACGATAAACCAGGTAAAAAAATTTTTTTTTTAAAAAAAGTCAAGAAAATTGATACGATTACCAAACTTCTAACCGACGCAGTAAAGATAAAAAAAAAGTTGAAAACATTGCAGAAAGAAAAAAAATATATGGAAATAAATGCTATTGCGCTAAAATTAACAAAAACCCAACAACTCATTGAAATAGTGTAACTTTCAAATGATTCTGAAAAAGAAATATAATCTCATATATTTGCTTTAAAATCAATGTATTCTTTTTTATTATTTTAGATAAATTCAATGTAATCTTGTAGTTTCTTAAATAAATTTCACAATTTAAAACTTGTCATATTTTTAATTCCTAACAAAAATCTATCAATAATACAAATGCATTTACCATATAATGATAATATCACATGTAAAATCTAAATGAAATAACTTCTTTAAAAAAAAAATCTAGCAGTACAATTAAGTCCAATAATTTATAAAGTGAAGCATTTAAGTTCATTCTTTGTACACAAAAAGATGCACAATTACGTCATGAATATCACAATTTAAAAAAAAATCCCGTTTATTTAATAAATATACTGAATTATAAAACAAGTAGTATGAATACTGTACTTAATATCATACTTATGAATCAGATATTTTGTCACCAACCATTTTGCTGTAACATACGAAAAGTATTATTTATATCACACAGTTTCTTAAACTGTATGCCGCAGATCATCAGCGTCAAACGGGGCGCAAGAGTATTGACAAAATAATTAAAACTACAAGGGCTTGGCAAACTTGTAATACTGTATGTAATTAACTCTTTCTAAAAGAGATATTTTTAAATTGTAGTTTTTCTATCGTTTTTATTCGATATTTTTTTTCGGTTGTAATTGACGTTGTCTCAAATTGGCCTTCAACTTCACTTAAAAGCTACTTTTATTCGCTTTTATAAGGCGAGTATGAACGGTTAAGCAACACATTTTTAAATGGCAAGATACCAATTTTGCCTACAACAGAAAATGAACAAATTATTGATTTGACAAACTATAAGTTTTGCTTTTCCTCATTCTTCGGAAGTAATTTGGTTTCCTGTCAAAAATTTGTTCCCAGCAATCAGCTTTAAATCTATTAAAATTCTTCTGCTTGTTTGAATTTTGATTTTTGTATTGAGACAAATGTCAAAAAGGTAAAATGGTCTTTTAAAAGTTGATAATGAACTGCGAACTAGTCTGACAACTTTGGACTATCCTTTTGATTTAATTTGTTCAAGAAAATGAGTTCAGCATTCTTATTGAATGAAATTATTTTTATTATTTATTTATATTTTTTTGGTCATACAGATTTCACACTTTTTTATATTTATTCTGCTGCCATTTTTTGTTGGAGTAAGAAAAAAATTAAGGTTGATAAACACTGATCTATACAAATACAAAGAGTGTTCCTATATTTCTAATGCAGGACAAAGATGATCTGTCCTATTTTTTTTAAATTTGGTGTACTGAAACTGTAAATTAGGACGATAGACATATCAAACACAATGTGGGGTTTTTTCGATGTATTAACTTTTTAAAATTCGTTTTATCCTTTATTGTATTTAGAAAAACATACAAAATGTTTTATAATTTCATAGATATTGTTTATTTGTTTCTTTATGATGATTTTTGTGTATTTATCATTGTTACGAAATTTTTATGCTGCATTTTATTTCGAAATTTTTAAAAGGTTTATTATAGTTACAGGGCATATTATGTTGTTGGATCTTTAATAATTTCCCAAATCTCTTGACAGATATGAGTTTAAACCTTTATCATTGCAGTTTCTTCAGTGTAATACTTTTTTGAGCCATTTCATTGAAAATTAAGGGATATTCATAAATAAAATATCCAACTTTGAAGAATTTAATCCGTCGCAGCTAATTACTTAAATTGGTACTTGAAGTACCCTTAGTGCATTGAGGGATCAAACATTCTCATTATATAAAAAGTCTTTATGATTTTTTGAAAGCTGTTTTAACTCTTAAAAATGCTAATGAACTATTGAGCACTAATATTCTTCAGAAAAAAAAAATTAATTTTAAAAATTATAATTTTTTTAAAAATGTATTTACTTTTTTACACATAAAAATAGGTTTTACATATAAACTTAATTTGATGGTATTCAAAGAAACAGTATTTCTTTTCATTAATACACAAAAATACATTACCCGTTTTGCAATTTGAGTGAAGTTTCGTTTGAATGTTTTTAAAGCTGACTTCGGTCAGTGTTAAAGAATAGAGAATCCGAATTTGGAATATATTTTAGACACAACAGAGCTGAAACACTAATGTTATATTCTGGATTCGCTATCCTACATCTAATCATTTATTTTATCATACTATTCAATTTAGTCTGAGTTGATCCATTTTTTTCTGATATAAAATGTGTTTTGCCTCTTTTTTGTCCTATACCTTAATGCTAAAACAGTTAATATTTAAAATAAAGAATGTAATATAGGGCAAATTTTATTCATTCCAGCATACGAGGATGTTACCAAGACCAAACTGCAGTTATTTATGGCTAATTCAAACTATTTTCAACAAAAAAAAATTTTCGATTTTTAAAAGCTTCTTCAATTTGACCAAATGAAAGATATCACCAATTTCAAATATTTCGCCAAATACTATCAGTATTATTAGTACTGCTTAAGCATTGATTTCATTGCTGCCTGTGATTCTTGGTCTTTGGCGATGTCTTTTGATTCAACGGAAGAGGTTTATTTTATAATACGCAAATACCTTATACACTTATTGAATTAAAGTGATATGTACTCTTTTGAGAGTTTACATATTTAAATTTTCTTTTTAAATTTTCGTATTTTTCATGTAAGTAAAGGAACTTTTACAAAAAAAAAAATTCAAAGATAGTTAATGAGTTAAAGTCTAGACACTTAATTTTCATATTTGTATCTTCCAGAATTAATATGGGATTATTAAAAATTATACCTTCATATAATTTTTATTTACTTATAGCTATATTCCATTATTAACAAAAATGAACTTTATTTTTCAGTGAATAAAAGAAATTATGCATACCGAATTTCATATAATTAAATTTAAGTCGGCTTATAATTATGACAGTTTTAAATATACGGGTTACTTTTCATTTAGCATTAAAGTCACATTCAAAGGGGAAAAACAGCTAGCACAACAATTAGTTTTTAATATAATGAGCATAAAAATGGAGAAAAAAGTGAGTCGTGCATAGCTGAATATTTAATGAATTTCATGAAATAAAAATTCTTAAGCGAGAAAGGAATAAGTAGAACAGTTATGATGACTTTGAAGTCAGTATGAATATTAAAGTAGGCTCGCGATTGTTTTATTCGGTTTCGTAAGAGAAATGATTTTTCCTGACTTCTAAAAACTCCCCCCCCATTTTTCTTTGTTATTAAAAATATTAATTTATTTTTTACACTTGCGCATCTTTTAAATAAAAATTTTAAAATTTAAAATGAAACTATTCTAAATGATTCTAAACATCATTTATACATCAAATGTCACACAGTTGCCTTTGTCAAACAACATAAAGTTCAACTGAATGGGCATATTTATGTGACTTTATAATCTGACTAATATTAAAAACGCATAATAACGCAAAAACTAATAATATGTTCTATGAAGGAAATCATTATAAAATTAGTTCTCAGTTTTGTTAATACATTAAGCAGTCCTTGGGAAAAAATTTAACACATTAAATAAATTGCCAAAAATAAGAATTTGTGTAACCTAATTTTAACAACGCAAGGAATATGAAGATACATTTTACAATTTACAAAATGTATGTTATGTGTGTTATAAATTCAATATATATATACCGTAAAATCCAGCGTATAACACTCACCTATACTTTAAAGCTTAGTTTTTTTTTTAATAATTTTTAGGTATATTCGCCGTATAACGCTCACTCCTTTTTCTACGACGAAATCTGAAATATTAGTATACATTGCTCTTATATTTTGAAGTCATTTATTCGACGTATTTTCCCAGTCTTTTGAAAAAATAGTTTTCTTCTAAAACTACAATTCTCTTAGTTCATAAGGCAAGTCATTTCTTTTAAATAAACATTATTTCGATACATATAGAAGTAAAACTTTTTTTCATACTCATATAGTTTGTTATTTTTAAAACTATCGTTTTTATACCCGGTGTATAACGCGCACTTTTAACACAAAAA
>BMAV01009904.1:72785-105234 GCA_019973955.1 Trichonephila inaurata madagascariensis | reverse complement strand
AAGGAAAAAAAAATTTTCGTATTTTTGAAAAATTGCGAATTCGGAAATTAAATTGTTTAAAGGAAAAAAATTATATGTATTTTGGCTTTTGGGCTCTACATATCTAAATTAAAATTTTCCTCATATAAAGTATTTCCAGTCCCAAAAAAATTGTTTGCAACTGGCTCATATCGTGTTAATTAAATTTTCCCAAAATTACACCCTGATTTTTTCGACGTGAAAGTGGGCGGTCAAGCCAGGTTCGCTTTAAAATTTTTTTTAACTCAATGCGAAAGTCTTTTTTTTTATGTTTATTTTTTTTTTTAGAAAATATTTTAAAATCATAATATACTTTTTTTTTAAAGTTTTTGTTGAAGAAATACTTATATTTTTATCTGTTTTTTTTTATTTTAAAGAAATACCTTTAAATATACAAAATTAATGTAAATAAAGCTTAAATATCTATATTGATCGCTATTCTCTTACTCTGCATGTCTATCCTTGGGACTCAATTGTTTAAAAAAATTCATTGTTGTCCCCCTGATCTCTTTAAACAATCATATCCCCTTTTTCCCGGGTAAATTTAAAAAAATTAAACAATACAGTGGGAAAAGGGTTTTGGTTAATTTTACGTGTTGTAAAAAACAACAACAAAAACAAAAAAAAATTTTTTCATTCTCATGAAAAAAAAGCTAAATTTTTTTGGTATATCTAAAAAAGCTTTTTGTTTTATTTATAATCCCCTAACTCTCCTGTAGGTGTTTTTAAAAACCCTTTCCCGCTAGAAAAAGTAACACATTTTACAAATTTTTTGTAAAAAACGCTTAAAATAGAGTAAATAATTTGTATCTGGGGATGTGTAATACGTTAATATTACTTTCTGATGCATTTATTTTATGTTAAACAGCTTTTCCTCGTCTTCGTCCACGTGGTTTAACAAAAAGTGTTTATTAAATTCCCAGGTTTACAAAAAATTAAAATTATGTACTTCCCCGGGAAAAACCCATCTATATATAAGTATGTCATTTTTTTTTTGAATCGATGTTTCTTTTTTGTTTTATTTTTTTTTTGTTTTTTTTTTGGTTTTGATTAAAATTTTCTAACAATCTCTCTATATACAATAAAAAATGAAAAAAACTCTTTTATACTATTTAAAATTTTTCAATTTAAAATAAAAAAAACGAAATATTTTCATGAAAGAAAAAACCTAACGACGTTTAACACCCCATTGTTTTTAATTATTACTTCCTTAAAAGATAAAAAGAAACATTTCCCTAGACCCCCCGTTCGGTTATACCACGGAACCGGGTGAATTTCTCGGATTAAGCCCAATTTATCGGAATTTTTCATTATTTCATAGGTTTTAATTTTGCTTTTTCGGGGAAACTATTTTTCTAAAATAAGGTAGCCCCAAATTACTCCTTATAACTTTTCTATAGCCGTGAAAGCCTTCAAAATCAGTCCGCCTTTTAGAGATTGCTGGAAAAAACAGAGAAACAAAGGCAAAAAAAAAAATTGATTTTTTGATATAGATACCGGATACACTTTTAAATGCATTTAGTGAAATTACAAACAGATACTTCAATTTTATTTATTTGTATAGATTGGTTTGGCACACTACAGAGCTAAAAGTTTGCCGACCCCTGATATAGACTATTCGAAATCGAGTGACAGAAAGTATATATTGTAAAACTTTTATAAATATTACCTTAAATATTTTTTCATTTTTTCTGAGGTCTAAATCTTTTTCAGTTTAAATCATATTCGAAACAAAAGCTCTTTTTTTATGCTAAAAATGATATATTAAGGTATCCGACTACGTTCGGAGAACCGTGATTTTAAAAAAGCACATAAATGGATAATCTTCATGATATTTAGTGTCACTTAGATTAGAATATATGTATAAAATTGTTTTAAGGACATGATGACAAAAAATTATTTAAATACAATATTTTGGCAAAAAGTTAACTTAGAATGACCTTTTTTCAAAATATTCTCCTTTTATAAAAAATGCTTCTATAATAATAATATTTTGCTCAGATAAAATAAAGACTTCTCCAGAGTCTCAACTAAGATTTTTAAAAAAATTCACATTTTTTTCAGGTAATCACCACATTGAAATAATTATGGGCCCTTTTTTCTTCTTAAAATTTCTCCCCTTTTTTTGTAGTAAAATATGGATAAATAAAGTCCTTTCGGGTTATATATTTAAAAACACCCCTATTTTCAGCCTCTGTACAGAGCCGGGGCAAACCGGGGGGCAAAATTTTATTATAATAGAAGCTTTTTTCAAAAAAAAAGAAGAATTTTTTTAAAATTGGTCATTCTATGTTCATTTTTTCAAAATTTTTAAAAACAAATAATTTTTTTTTTAATATTTTTTAAAAAAATTTTAATTTTTTGGTGCCCAAAAATATCTAAATTTTATCCTTTTATGCCCAAAAATCACTTTCCCGGAACATGGGGGGTTTAAAACCCCTTCAGGATGGGGGGTTTTTGTTCCCTTTTTTACTTAAAAATTCATACAAAATCATTACTGAATAAGCCTTTGGGCTAAAAACATTCAAAATTTTCCCCCTTTTTCCTCAGTTTCCCCGGGTTGGGATCACAGGCCTCAGAATGGAGGAAACGCAATCTTTACTTTGGCCCCCGGGGGCCTTATATTGATCACATACAGTAAAAATTTTCACCCCCGAAACTGAGGGACTCAATTTTTTTTTTTCTTAAAAAAGGATATTGCAAAAAAAAAAACATATATTCAAAAAAATTAAGTTTATTGGGCTACATTTTGGTTTAGATGTGTATATATGCTTTTTGATATAAATCAATAGAAAAAACATTCTAAAATTTAAAGTTTAACCTTTACTTTTGGGAAACCCTTGTTTTAAAAAAGCGCATAAATGGATAATTTTCATGATATTTGTGTCATTGGTTAAAAACATGAAAAATTGGTTTTGGGATTTTTTAAAAAAAAATTATTTAAATGCCATATTTCGGAAAAAAAATTTTTTTTGCAAAATGTTCCCCTTTTTTGTAAAAAAATGTTTCTTTTATAAAAATTATTTTGTTGAAAATGGATCTCTGTAAAAACCAATACGTTTTTTGAAAAATTCATTTATTTTCAGAGTTACCCCAGAAAATTATCTCCCCCGTTTTTTTAAAATTTCTCCCGTTTTACCCAAAAACAAGGAAAAACCCCACTTCTAAATTATATTTTTCCCAAAAATTCTAGTTGACCCTTTGTAGGAGAGGTGGGGTATATAAAAGGCAAAATATTATTAAAGCTTTTTCCCAAAAACAAATATTTTGAAAATGGGAAAATTCTATGTTCTTTTTTGCCCAAAATTTGACTTAAAAAATTTTTTTTACGGGTTACTATTTTTAAAACAATTTTATATACTTTTTTCTAATCTAAGTGAAAACTAAATAAATCCTTTTTCGTAAATTTTTAAAAAATCCCGGCCCCAAAAACGTAGTGGCCCCTTAAAAATTTTAATACTTTTGGGGGTTCTTTGAAAAAAAAAACATTTCGTGAGTTTTTGGGAAACCCTTTTTTGTTTCTTTGCATTGTTTTTTTAAATTCTTACTATTAGTTCCCCTCTTCCTATATATATATATATTTATATATCTTGGTCAAATTTTCAATCGTTAAAAAAATTTTTTATATTCAATCAAAAAGGTTCAAAAATTTTTTTTAAAAGTAGTAGATGATACTTGATGTTAATAAAATTTTTTCAAATATTAATTCAAAAACAAATTTTAAATAATTAGTAACAAACAGAAATAATATTCCAACACCATATAAAAATAAAAAAACCGGTCTTTGTGCCCCGGGCCCAAGGGTTTGGCTCATTGGACTTCTAAAAAAGGGAAAGGGTTGGGAAACCCCCCTCCTGGGGGGGCCCAAATTTTTGGGGAAAAATGTGTTTTTTTTTATCACACTATTTTGTTGGAATAATTAAATTCAATTAACGAATGAATGGTAACACAAACAAAAATAAAAATTTAACACCATATAAAAAAGGGGAAAATAAAAAATGCTTTCTTTTTTTCCCCACTTAATACTGTGATTCTTTTTGTATATAAATTTTTTTTATTTTAAATTTTGAAATTTAAACAATAAAAAAGTAACAAAAAATAAAATTTTTTCTTTTTTGGGACCTAAGAAAGGAATGGACTTGTTTTTAAAATTACTTTTTTAAAATTAAAGGTAAAAAATTTGGTTGATAAAAATTTTAACATTTAAAGGGTTAAAAATAACGGCTTTTTTTCAGGGCTTCTTTTTTTTCCTTTTTCGTCCCAGAATCGCATAAATTTTTTTTAAAACAAACTAAAAATTATTTGTGATAACGGGGTTGGGCCCTTATTATCATCTACTGATAAAAATTTTTCCCGATGATACCGTTGGGCAGTCCTTTTAAAAGAAACTTTCTCAAACTTTTCCCAGCAAATTTCTGGTTTTTTCCGTAATTTTTTTAAATTTAAAAGGGAAATTTTTTTTCGTGTTAAGTGATTTGCTTTTGGGAAAAAAAATGCATGAAAATACATACTATTTTTAAGTCCGTTGTACCTTCTTTTTTTCGCATTAAATGTTTTTCACTGTTTATGTGATCATGTCCTGAACGGGTTTAAAGGGGCGTTCTTCTCAAATTTTCACTCCCGGCGTTTTCAATCAAAATTTTTTATCGCCCCCCCAAAAATTAATAATGTATTGAATGCAATAATAATCCCCCTTTATTTTTTGTATACGTTACTTTTAAGTAATATATTTTTAAACAAGTTATTTTTAAAATAATATTATAAAATTTATGTTATTTTCCTTTTCTTTTTTTTAAAAATAGGAACAGATTGCAAAATGAATTTAATTAAAGATTTATTTTAAAAAATCATCTATTTCTAAAAGTACAAAGGAAAGAACGGTAATTAAAAATTTTTTAATTCTTCCAATACGGGGGCCCAACAAAAAAAAAATTTATTTTAGTTATTTTTTATTAAATAGTTAAATTAATACAAATTTTAAACCAATGCAGAATCCAACCCTTTTTTTACAAAATAGAAAGAAATTTTTTCATTCCCAAATTTTTTTCTTTTTCCCTTTTCTATTTTGGCATTGGACTGTTCTTTTTTTTACTATTTATTCATTAAAAAAATTTTAAAATTGGTGAAAAGAAAATAGTTTTAAGTAAAAAAAAACCACACACATTCTCAAAATTTAAAAAAAATAATAAATTATTTGAACTTGAATGAATGAAAAAAAAGTTTTTTTATCTACAATTAAAAATTTTGGGGAAAAAGATATATATAAAGGGGTGAATTATGGTAGAAATTGAAAAATAGTCTACTTTATTTTTGCGTTTAAAAAAATATACATCACCTGTCATTCCCCGACCCGTCTGCGGGGAGTCAGGCCAAACTATCGGATTTTCCGCAAAACATGAAATTTGCTGTACCTCGTAAAATTTCCCAATCAGTCTTGGGTCGATTGGGTGCCCTATGGGCTCCCAAAATCTCTCATCCGGTGTACATTTTAATTTTTCTCTTTATTTTGTAATTCAGGGTTTAAAAAATTTTGAAAGAAGATTGAAAAAAAATAAAGGGTTTTAAGTCGTAAGTGAACATTCACGAAAAGGGGCATCAACAAGTGCACAGACAAAGGCATATTTCCCGAAAATTAAATAAAAAGGAAATATTCTCAAAATACTTAAATTTTTAATTTCCTTTCGGGAAATAAATGGAGAAGAAAACCCCCTGTGTGTTATTTGCTAAAAAAATATTGGCAGCAAAACCAGTATAAAACCTTTAAACTTAAAGACATTTCAAGCGCTTCCAAAGGGGGTACATTAAACCCAAACTCGAGAGTTCTTTGAATCAAATTAAAAATATATGAAAAACAAAAAAAATTTTTTAAAAAAAATTTTTTCAGTGAATAGAAAAACTTTACTTACTTCTTACAAAGTATCATATAAAATAGCCAGATTAAAAAGCTTACACTATTGCCGAAAAAGCTTATTTTTGCAGTTGGGAATTGTAGAAACTTTTGTTTTAGACAAAAATTTTTCCAAAAAAGTTGCAGTCCATACCCCCATCAAATGATACTGTTTCCCGTCGAATTGATGATATCCCCTGAAGATGTAAAAAAGGGAACAAACCCGGGAAGGTTTCGTGATAAATTGTTTTTTAATTCAACTTGACGGGGAACAGGCAAAAAAAGATAAATCATTTCATTTGCGGATGTTGATTTTTTGGGGTGGTATGTCGGGATTAAAAAAAACTTTTTCAAACCAATAAAACTTAAAAACAACAGCAATAGCATTATTTGATATTTTAAATAATTTTTAAACCGGGCTTGGGGTGGAAAAATTTTTTTCGGAATAGGCACCGATGGCGCTCTTCAATGTCAGGAAGATTTAAAAGTATACGGGGCCTTTTTAAACAAAATCTCCACTGTTAAAACTGGACACATTCTTTATCCCATAAGCTCTGGCTTGAAATGAGTCCTTTGGGCTGAATATTTGTTAACGACAATTTGTGACTGTATTAAATTACATAAAAAAAGAGACCCTAAAAAACAAAATCTTTTCTGGACTTTCAAAGCATGGGCGCAGTGCATTCATCATTGCTATTTTATTGAGAAGCAAGATGGTTATGGGGGGAAAGGGGGGGTTTTTTGAAATTAAAAAATTACCATTTTTTTAGAAAAGGAAAAAATTTTTCCCGGAAAACTGAAAAAAATTTGATGGTTTTTTTTCTGATGAAGTTGAATATTAAGTCGATATATTTGAAAAAATTAAAAAGGAAAATTTCCCTTTAAGGGGTCCAATGACCCTATGTTTGATACGGTGGTAAAAATTTCTTTTTGTAGAAAATTAAATTATGGAGCCGAAATTTAAAAAAAAAAAAACCAAAAAATTTTGAAAAAGGGTTTAAAAGTGTCAAACTTACAAAACTGAAGAACAACATGTAAGGGTTTTTTATAAAAAATTTTAATATCATTTGTATGGTTTGGGGGGTTTAAAAAATTTTACTGCTGAGGGGCAACTTGATAGCAAGGTTACGAATGGGTTAGAGATCCCTTTTTTTTAAACCCCCGAAAAGGGGTCTCAACTTTGGGAAAAAGAAATTTTTTATAGATTTCCCTCCAGGGGAAAATTTAAAAACAATTTTGTAATAAAACTCTCTTTCAATTTTGGGCGGGAGATGATCAATTTTTTGCCGAAAACAAAAACATTTCGTTTTACACTACCATTTTCAACATCATTCCTTTTTTAAAACCGGGGGTTTTGGCAAAATATAGATCTCCGGGAAATAAAAAAAAAGAACTTAAAAATGTCAATTTCTAATATTAAGCCTTCATTTTTAAAACCTTTGCTCGCAAGGAACCTTAAGGGCCCCTGGAAGTCACTTAAAAAAATTTTTAAATTGTTCTTTAAAATTAGTATTAATAAATTAGTTATAAAATACATTTTTGCAGTCTGGTAAATTTATAAATTTCACTGGCTGGAAAATACCCGTTCTGCGATTTTTTTTAAAAAAAAATACTTTTTCTTGATATAATAAGCCCCTTTGGGGGGGTAAAACCAAATGCACAACAATGTATACAAAAAAAAATAAAATGGTTTTTAAATAATCTCCTATTATAAAAAAGTTTTAAAAAGAACTGTGTGTAATTTTAAGCCTCCTTTGAATTAGCAATTAAATTAATATTAAATAAAGGAAAATGAATGAAAAATTTTAATGAAAGGAAAAATTTTTGTTTTTTTTTAATATTTGCGAAACCTTCAAAATGTTTTAACTAGGGGGCAGGCGGCCCCAAACCCACACTAAACGTTAAATGGTCACGCGGGGCTAAGTCCTTTTAATTTTTTTTTTTTTTTTTACTATACACGTAAAATCACAAATTTCCCGTGAATAATTTAATTAAAAAAAAAATATCTTACCTACTTTCAAGGACTTTTTTATTTTTTTTTTTTTTGATTTGAGAAAAAAATCCCAAAAAAACTGAAACTGTTCAAAATTGCGTTTTACCTTAATAAAAAACATAAATCACAGACACTTTTCACTAACAAAACAAGGAAGTTATTTGCAAACAAAAAATTTTCATATTTTTGGCCCTTATTGTAATTTTGCTGTTCTTTGATGGTTACAAATGGCATGTTTAACCTTTTCTTTTTTTTTTGGCCCAAAGGGGAAGAAGGGTTTCATTTATGGCTTCATAGCTTTTGATAGAGGGTTTTTTAAGGGGGCATTTAAAATTTTTGGTTTCAAGCGTTTCATGTCTATCCCCCTTTACTCCATATTTCTTTTTCTTCTGGGTTGGGGTTTCATTATTTTATCAGGCCCTTTAATTGGGGTCAGTTTCAAACCCCTTTAATAGAGATCACAGATGCCCATTTTTTTTTTTTTTTTAAAATTTTGCCATTTACATTTTTTAAACCATAATAAGTCGTACAACACAGCAATCAAAAAACCCCAAAAGTTAAATGGGGAAAGTTTTAGCATATTCATTTAAAAATATTTTTGAAAAAAAGTGGTCGTGTAGGGGAACTCGATCAAAACAAAAATTTCCTTGAATGGAAAAAAAAGGGGTTTTCCACTGTAAAAAAGGCATACATGTGAAAAAAATTCATTTTAAATTCCCCTTAAGACTGTCTACTAATAGGAGGGAAAACTGTCAAAGGGCACTGTTAACGAATAAACAGTTTAAACCAGAATTTTTTGGGGACCGGGTGGGTTTAAAGGGCCCTTTGGAGGGTCCCATGTAAAATGTGTTTCGATACGAAAACATCGATGTGGGGGTTTGAAAAAAAATTTTAGTAAAACGGGTTTTTTTGGGAAAAATGAAATTTCTCAAAAATTACATCTTGGCCAAAAAAATCCTTCCCCAAAATTTTTTAAAAATCAAAAGGGAAAATCACAAAACTCTTCAAATGGGAAAAAAAAGCAACAGAAAAATATTATTTACAAGTTTTTCCCAAAAAAAAAAGGGGCCCCGGGGGTTAAAAACCGGGTGGGTTTTAAAGGGGCAAAGAGATTATAATCAAAAAAAAGTATCTTACGGATTAACAGAAACGTAATAAAAAAAACTCTCATCGTGGGTTCAACAAAGCAAATAAAATGTCTTTTTTTTTTTGGTTTTAGGATCAAAAGATAGCTAAGAAAGTTTTTAAGTGGAATCTTTTTTTAAGTGGAAAACCAGATGATATATATAAAAATTTTATCCCGTGTAAATATGTATTTTTTATTTTTTTCAGGAAGCATTTTGTTTTATTTCATTCCAAAAAATTATTTTTTTAAACCTTTTATTTTCAATATGCTCGCGCCCCCCTTGCAGGGTTATCGTGCCCCCAGGGGGGCGCGCCCCACAGTTTGAGAAACACTGGGTTAAGGTATCCGACTACGTTCGGAATCGTGATTTTGCAAAAGCGTATAAATGGTTAATATTTATGATATTTAGTGTCACTTAGATTAGAAAACGTATATAAAACAGTTTTAAGAATATTATTATAATAAAAAACTATTTAAGTACAATATTTTGACAAAAAATGAACATAGAATGACCCATTTTCAAAGCGTTGTCCTTTTGTGAAAAATGCTTCTATTATAATAATATTTTGCCTGTATATAACTTAGACCTCTGAACAGAGGCTGAACTAGAATTTTTGAAGTATATAACTTAGAAGTGGATTTTTATCCATATTTTACTATAACAGAGGGAGAAATTTTAAGAAAAAAAACGCCGATAATTATTTCAATTGGTGGTAACTCTGAAAATAGTGTGAATTTTTCAAAAATCCTAGTTCAGACTCTCTGGAGAAGTCTTTACTTTATATAAACACACACACACACACAAAATATTATTGTTATAGAAGCATTTTTTATAAAAGGAGAACGTTTTGAAAAAAAGTTATTCAAAGTTAATTTTTTGCCCAAATATTGTATTTAAATATTTTTTGTCCTAATGTGCTTAAAACAATTTTATACATTTATCCTAATCTAAGTGACACTAAATATCATGAAAATTATCCATTTATGCGCTTTTTTAAAATCACGGTTCGGAACGTGGTCGGATACCTTAAGCCAGAAAAAATATTTGTAAAAATAATCGTTGTATGTATCTTAGTATAGTAGTATATATATAGTAGGAATATATATATAGTATCTTATATATATAGTAGGAATTAGGGTTTGAAATCCCGAGTTACATTTTCAATCCCGGGCTTTCGGGATTACAGTATCCAAATCCCGAGATCCCGGGATTAGGATTTGGAATATTTATTAAAAATACTTACACATAAGCATAGTTGAAATTGCATAACAAAACTGAAAACATAGTTAAAAATTGCTTTAATATTAATTTTATTGAAGCAAAAAAAAAGACTTAATTCATCAATAAAAAACAAATAAAGATAATACATAAAGAAATTTTAAAAAAATTTCTTCATTTCTTGTGTTTCTGTAAATAAGCTTTTAAAAAAGCGTTTCATCGTTCAAACAGCCTCTTATTTTTGTTATAAATTGTCCTGCCGAAAATGCTCGTTCACGGATTTTATACTAGTAGGTGTTAGCGTAATTAAATAGGAGTATGTGTTCTTTTTGGGTAGTCAACACGTCTCCCTCCATTTTCAAAAAAGAGGCATTTCTTTTTTTATTTTTCATGACAGTGTCTCAAATCTAATAGACTGCATTGGTGCACATATACCTCTTTGATAACTGTAACTAGTTCTGCTACACTTAATGGTTTTTGTGTATAAATTGATCCTGTTATTGAATCAGAATGTGAACCAATTTCAAGTGTTATCTTATTTGTAATGGAGCATCCAGTTGCATGAGCTGTTGGTAATGCGATGTGATTTGAAGTGTCTCAATTTCTTCAAGCAGGTTCGCTATGAATTAGCGGCATTTAATTGAAGAAGGAACTGTGACAAAATATATTCTCGAGATGTTGCTTATATTATTATGTAAGTATTGCAGTGAGCCACTTACATATGTGCGACGTTCTCCCACTCGAGAAATGAAAGCTGCATACGTACTTACTTATAGCACTTTTTTTACTTGTAGAACTTATAATTGCACAAAAAAATTCTACGTACATATTTCATAAACAAGATATAAATTTTCTAAGAATTAACTTCTTAGAAAATTTTGATGAGAAAAAAATTTTTTTAAATATAATTTAGACAAAAATTAAATCCCGGAATTGGAAAAAACACCAGGATCTCGGGGCTGCAAGCCCTAGTGGGAATGAGAAAGAGAGAGTTTTCTAACGCCCCACTATAAAGCTGCACGAGGGCTATTGGTGACGGACCTCGTAATTTTAAACCATGATCAAGTGACTAGGATGACACCTGAGCTGGCATCCTAACTTCCACACCAACGGGAGGACGTTTGAGCCTCGACAGATTAAACGTGCGTCAGCTCTTTTACACAGCAGGTCTTAAACGGCACTAGGCTCGAGCTCATGATACGCCAACCACAAGTCTGTGATCTTAAAAACTAGGCTACTTCGGCAACACCATTAGGAGAGGGGGGTGCCAGCTCAGGTGTCGTCCACGTCACTTGACCATGGTTCAAAATTACGTGGTCCGTCGCCAAAAGCCCTCGTGTAGCTGAACAGTGCGACGTTAATATTCACTCAAACTCAAACTCAAACTCGGCAACACCATATTTTGAGAAATAACTTCTATCAGATTTTAATTCATTTCTGAAGCTTTTCATTTGTTCAAATAGTTTACTTCGTTTTCTTTTTTTTCTCCCCTATTTTAAAATTTTTCTTTCTTCCAACACAAAACGATAATTACTTGAAATCTAAAGCGAATGAAGACGTTATGAAGAAAATTGAAAAGTTTTTCAGGTAAAACTATTAAATATCACGTTGCCCTGAAATTATTTATCATGGAAAAATAAATTATCGCATAACAGATTTAACATTGAAATAATATCGCCGTATTCAATATTATTTCAATGGACATAGTTCTATAGGTGCTAATTAGTTTTTGACAGCTTCTTAATAGCTACAAATTGCATAAATATATTTATAACTAAGCCATACGTTATTAAACAAGTAATATAAAAAATTAAGTCAATTCCTAATTAGGTTAACAAAGAAAATTTTTATTTTAGTTACTTTTTATCAAATAATTACAATTAATATAAATATGTATATACATAGGACAGAATCACAATATTAAGTGGCAATTAATGTTTATTAATTATCTTTAAAGTATTGTATTGTCATCCAATACAATCTTGTATATAAAATTTTAAACTGAATAGCTTTAAAACGTGAGAAAAAAAAATCTTTTAAAGTTTTGACCCAAGTCGCTAAAACTGAGGCCAACGTGACTGTATCTGTAATTCTTTAAAATAATTAGTTTAAGTCAATTAATTTTAATTAATTATAATTAAATTATGGTATTGTTCCCCAAAAGAATTGTGTATAGAAAACTTCAGCTCAAAGAGCGCTTTAAAATGTGAGAAAAAAGGTAATTTTCGTCTGGAATGACTAATGTTCTCCAAATTTTTTTCACTTGTACTCACAAAAGGAAGCACGATTCTGTCTTTTGAATAACAAAGGATGTAATGAATAGTTAGCTTTGAGTAAACAAGTGAATAAAAACCCCCCTCCATTGTCCTTGCAAAGGATAAATAAATAAAAATAATTTAAAAACCCGTGTTTGTGGAATTTTTTTTCCAACCTAAGTCTAGTAGTGCAGATTTTAAACACAATCAACCAGTAAAGATTTTGCCAATTTAAAGGTACTGTTCCTTTGAATCAACAATGATAAACTACCTGTGATTTTTTCCCAGGATGCATTCAAGTATGCAAACAGCATCCGCCCCCTTTTTTTAGTGTTGGTAAAGACGGCTTTTCTGAGTCAGGAGAAATAAATGTAGGGTCTGAGATGAAAATAGGGCCTGGAAGCCAGAGGTCATGGCTGGATCTCCAACGCCATCAACCGAACGAAAAGACTTGTCTATAATACCCTTTGTTCTTAGTTCCAAATAGTCGGACTGGAAGGAGTCTGTAGAGACAAAACAAGATTTTTTTTTTCTTTCGCTAAATTTTCACCGTTGAGCCATGACGATGCAAAAATACAGCCCTTTAACTCATTGAAGAGAACTTCAAAGACAGAAAATTTGAAAATGAACATGCTGTTATATAATCTCAAATCATACTAAAATAAACAATGAAATTGTGTAAAATACATAGTGCGATGGGGGTGAATATAATTTTGCCGAAAAAATAAAATATATCAACAGATATTTTTGTGTTATTTACGAGTGAGTGTTTATCCCTTAACTTCGCAATTTTTTAAATTTCTAAGAAAAAATTATATCAGCTAGTTCTCAAGTAATAATAAAAGGGAAAAGTATGAAAAAAAAAGGAAGCAGTTTTAAATTGAATTTCAGTCATTTTTTTTTTTTGTTTGTTTTGCAGAAGTGCAACATTGCGCAGTAGTGCCGTAAATTACAAAATTTTTTTTTATATGAGGATTTTATTATTCATCATAAAAGGTTTAAATTTCTTATCTGGTAATTTATTCCGTCAATAAACATAAAAGCATAAGCATAAAATGTAATGGATTTTTTTTTTTAAATACAAAAACACAGTTCTTGAGGCATCAGAGATTTTTTATAATTGTTATGATTTCTGTGGAAAAATGTACTTCCATCTAGTGACAAAATTTGCATGTATTTCATTGCAGTAATTTTTTTTTTCTCAGATTAGTGATTTGTAGGTAATTAAAAAATATTGAGTCTGTTAAATTAAAATTAATCATATGGTGCAGAAATGCAACAATGCGAAGTTAAGGGTTATTAACGTAGCAAAATAAAGCAGCACAAGGGCTATTGGTGACGGACCTCGCAATTTTATACCATGGTCAAGAGACGTGCCCCGTCCGAACTTCTACTCCACATCAATTAGAGGACTGTGATCCTTTAGACCAGTGATTCTCAACCACTGTGCCGCGGCGCTTTTGTGCCGTCAATTTTTTTTTAATTCTTAATTATACTATGAGGGAAAAAATTCAGAACCGAATCATTTGGTTATAAAAATAAACCATTCATAAAACTGTTATTGTCCATTTGATTACACTAGAGGAGAGAGAGAGTTATTCATTACTTCCCAAATTTAGATATAAAAAAATTTGATTGCGTTGGTAATCCATTTGTGATAACTGATATATCTGTACATGAATTAACTTTGAATGAAGAGGAAGAACTATTTTCTCTCTACAGTAACCGAGGTTTAATTTCGTAACATTCAGAAGAGTCAGTTAATTCATTTTGGATTAAAATTAGAGGCGATTATTCCATAATAGCCACACAAAAAAAAAGGAAAAAAAAAGCTCTAAAAATATTGTTACATTTTTCTACATTTTATTTGTGTCAATTCGGATCTTCAGCATTTAATAAATATAAAAACGGAAAAAAAGATCGAGACTTTTAAATATAGATGACAAAATGCGAGTGGCCTTATAATTTTTACGACCCAATATAAACGAAATTATCAAAAATCCCCAAGCTCAAATTTTGCTTTAAATGTATTCTTAAAGTTAATTTGTAATTAATTACCCAAAAAACATTTTGTTGCCTTTGTCGTGCATATTATTTTATTTAGCATTGAAAATTATTATCATAAACTCTTTCACATAGTGTATTATAGATAAGTAAAATTCGTTTAAACTTATTTTATTGTTAGTGTGCCGTCAAATTTTGAAATTGTTAAAAATGTACCGCAACTAAAAAAAAAAAGGTTGAGAATCACTGTCCTTCCTAGACAGATGTAACGTGCGACAGCCCCTCTACACGTTGAATCTTCAGTGACACAAGGTTCTGAACTCATGACACACCGGTCACGAGTCCCTGATCATAACTACTAAGGCTAACGCTGCCACGTGTAATCTGCGAAGAAACGTGATAGGTTTTGTGACATTCCAGATGATGTGAACTTCTCACATGAATAGATCGAACATTTACCGCAGTTTTTACGGCCTCACGTTTTTGATGGACTTAAACAGCTTAACTTTGATGGATTATGATCACTTCAATCATACTTTTGTTAGTCAAATACAAAATTACGTGGTCCGTCTCCAAAAGCCCTCGTGTAGCTAAATAGTGTGACGTTAATATATTCACTCACTCACTCTCACTCACTAGTCAAATACATTCTTTTGCAGAGTAAACTTCACCCACGGATGAAGGAAAGTATGTCAAAGCTTCCTAATTCATAACCAGGGACATATTAAGACTTCTTGAGGCCCTGGGCCCCTTCTCGAAGGTCGAACTTATGACCCTTTAAAGTTGACATTCGTAGCATACGTTGCCAAATATTAGGTACAAGCGATAACCCGAAACAAATAAATGTGTATGGCTTACAATCGCACAAACCGGCTCGACTGACTGTCGCCTTTTGACTGAATGAGTAATGATGGTGTATGGTGGTAGGCTTGTACGTGGGCGAGAGACGGTCATCACATGTAGACATATTGTCCAAAATTCCCATTTTTTTGGAAATTAGAGCCGAAAACAATATTTGACCTTTGAAATTTTTCGAATTAAGATTTTATTAAGGCTGAGTCGAGAACGAGACGAGGTCCCCATTGCACCGGGGCCCCTGGGCCCCTGCCAAAACGTCCCTGTTCTAATTTTGAAAAGCGAGCAAATATCATTTTCCCAATAATGGGACAGTTTTTTTCGGTAACCCAATTTTTATTAGATTTCTAATTCGGTAATTCGATACAAATTGATCCAATAAATCCCATCCATGAACATAATATATGCCTGTAGTGGGTGAGCATGGGGATTTATTTTCTTAGTAATATTTCAGTTCTCAGACATAACACTGTGAGCTTTGATTTAACTGCCACAGGTACTATGATATTTCCATTCCCTCTTACGATGGCTATATATCTTCGATGCACACAAACATAATCAAATGTTACTGGAGTATTTCTTCGTGACTTTCCTTGGTGGGAAAATGTGTGTGTAAATGTAAATGTTGTGCGGCTCTAGGGCTGGACCCCTACCCAGGGCAGCAAATTTTAAGGGTGGCATTTGGATCAAATTTGAAAAATATTTTTTTTTTGTTACAAAAAATTTGATATATTTTCTGAATATTATTGTGTGTGAATTGTGTGGGTATTTCATTAAACGTATCTTATTTCCTTATTTTGTACTCTGTATGTTATATATCAGTTTTCTTTCATGTAGAAACTTGAAGATTTCGAGGCAGGAGTTTATGTTAAATCATGAAATTGATATGTTTACGTATCTTTCACAAGCAACTTTCTCTCCCTCCAGGTGTGGGATCAATATGGACATTCTTTGCACCTATACGATGTCCAGTGTCAGCTATCCGTAAGAGGACAGGGGTAATAAGAGTTTTTGGTAGATAGGGAGCCACAATGAGATCTTTTATTTTAGTTTTGTGTGTAGTTACTACAAGTTAAAATAAGCGCTTGTGATCCTCACTATCAGTAGATTCTATTTCGAAAAAACTATCTTGATGAAATGGGTGTCCTTCTCTTACATTTTACTCGGTTTAAATAATAACAAGTAATTATTATGTTCTTAATTTCGAATTGTTTTGTATTTTTTAAGAATTAAAATTATATATAAATGCTGCCTGTTTGTTTGAAAGAATTATTCATATTTTATAGGTGTTAATATATGTGAACAATTTATCCTTTTTAATTATAGTTTTTTGCTTTAGAGAAGAGGTGGCATTTTTCATTTTTGTCTGGGCCGGCAAATCTGCTAGAGCCGGCTGATTGGGAAAGGCAGTAGCGGAGATCCTAAAGTAAAGTTTAGAAACAGATGCCAGCAATTTTGTTTTTTAAAAGACATACCTGTTAATATTATCCCGAATTATGGAGTATTGTGAGAAGTTTTTTAATTACTTTTCCTGGTGAAAAGGAGTTTCAGTATGGTTGAGTCAATCTCCAAAATAAAAAAGAAAGAAAGAAAGAAAAAGACTAGACTCTCTCTCTACTAACCGAAGAGATTTAAGGTTAAATCTGATAAAATTGATGCTAAATGTTGAAAATTTGTTACTGAAGCACCAGATTCATATATCCCTTCCATTATAAACATTTGTTTGTAGGTCAGTTATTTTATAGATTAATTAAATTTTAATTTAATTAGCACGTGTTTCTTAAGTGGTTTTAAACACTATAATTAGAAATTTAAATCTTTAAAAAATAACTAGCTCTATATCAGCTGTCAAAAAGGCATTTAATTTGATAAATTTGCGTAAATTCAATGTTAGGTAACAGGGGTCTATCCAAAATCAAAAAACATGGCAAGGGGTCTATGAGAAAAAAAAATTTGGGTACCTCTGTGAGGGAGATATAGTATTCACTTCACGTATTTCAGAAGCTGTACCAAATTTCCCACAAATTCGAAATGTTACAATTAAGTGACAGGATAGTTGATTTATCGAACAGATAATATAGATTATCGTTAATTTAAATTGTTTTCTGTACGCTAAATTTTTTTTGTGTGAACTCCAATTGTGTGGCCGTGGTAGCTGAGTTGTCGTTGTTACGATCATGTTGCCATCGTTGCTATTGATGAGTGTGGGTTCGAGTCATGGCGCCACTGAAGACCTTCCTTGTAGAGAGAACGATGCTCATTAAATATGTAGAGGCTCAAAGTCCTCAACAGAACTACTCTACTACCACGACCACAAATCACCATCAAAGGGATATATTGAGAGAAAAGTAGAAAAAAAAAGGATTTTTCTAGGAAAAAGGTGATTCGAGGAAATATGGATTGGAATCAATGGAACTGTGTGTAATTGAAATCAGTTTCCTTCAATCACACCCTGAGCTTATGAGGGGACCCTCAATTTCAAACCAAAGTTCGTATTGCAATTAAATTTGCATTTTTTTTCAAAATCATTTACAATTGAAATTTTTCTCAAAAAAAACTATAAAAATCAATTCATTTTAAAATATTTATATTTCTGATAATTATAACTTGTGATTGATAATTCTAACGATTTTACAAGCATTAGTTATTAATAATTATATCGTTCTCAAACACACTTTTCATGTATATTTAAAGAAGATATAGTATCCCAGGATCAGTTCTTAAATTTCTTAAGAATATACTGCTTGCGTTGATAACATTGATTTTTTAAAGGATATGTTATAAACAAGAAGGTTTTCAAAGATATTTTTTATTTTTCCTGTTTTATTTAATTCTGAAAACTGAGTTATTCGCAGCTATTTTCTTTAATAACACTGCCGTCAAATTCGATTAAACTTTTAACTGAGTTTAGCCTACAGATCTCGATTGAGTAATAGTTTATGAACGTTGTTCTTCGAAGATACATGAGGGAGGGGGGGGGGTTAAGGGCAACGGACCTCGTAATTTGAACAGATGTGAAATGATGAGGGTGACACCTGAGCTAGCATTCCACTTTGAAAACTTCCATACCACACCAACGTAAGGACTTTGAGCCGCTATAGATTTCATGTACTTCAGCCTCTCTACCCGGCAGGCCATCAGTGGCATCATAACTCGAAACCGTGACTCGAAGACTCCGGCCACGAATCTGACTACGCCGGATGATGATGACCACTAGGCTATCTGATCTGGTGAGAAACATGTTGTTAAGACTCGTAACTGATAATATTCATTGAATTCGAGAATAGTTATCAGGTTCTCAAGAAAATTCCGTATTCATTAAGTTAAGGATATTAATTTTATATAAATATTGAGTGAATACAACGTTACAAAGGAACGGGCCTCAATTTATAAAATTTCATTGTATAACATTGTATATTAATAAATGTACGAATGTATGTGCAGGGCCGGCTCTAGCAATTTTGCCACCCAGGGACAAAAATGAAAAATGCCGCCTCTCCTCCCAAAGTAAAAAAAATATATTATTAAGAAGGTGTGCATTAATACACACCTATAAAACTTGAATATTTCTTGCGAAGATAAAGGCAGCATAACAGTATATGTAACTATTTATTAAAAACTAAAGCACAAAAATAAAACAAATAAAAAAATTAAACAAAATATTGCAATTTTTTTAAAAAATTTTTATTTCTGAAAACTTTCTGATCAATTATTTTAAAGCAATTTGTTCAGTTATTTCATGTTCGATAGCCAATGTAGCTAAGCCATTAAATCTATCTTGAAGAGTTGTGTACCGTAAGAGAAATTTTTTATTAATTTTAATTTTGAGGAACTCCTCTCTCAACTTGCTGAACTTATCGGCAAAGAAAGTAAAATTCTTAACGCAATAGCAAGATTTGGGAGGAGCAAATTCTAAAACTGAAATAAATTTTCAAACTTTAACTGTGTGCGTTTTCTTTTTTTCCCTAATAAAGCTGAAACTGACATGATCTCATTCGCTTTATCAAGAGCGTTTATATCCACTGATTCTCCATCGGTCAACATCATTTACAAACTTTTACAGTTTTTAATTAATTAAATCATGCATACATATGTTTTATAAAAACTGAAAACACACACAAAATTACTGTGAGTTCTCATTAAATTAAATCTGCATTTCAAGGCATTAATTGTTTGGCCCATTGTAAAAAAAAATAAAACTCTATCTTGAATTTTAATATAGGATCTTCCATCGGATCATTTCGTGCTTTATAATTAAAATTAATATTTTTCCGTCGAACTCTGACGTGGTTTCGTCACCTTAAAGTTAGCAGGGGTATCAATCTCGTCGGCTAGTTCTTTTTCATCACAGAGTATTTTATGAAAAGCCACATCCGCAATCGAAGATTCTTAAAAAAATCTTTACAAATTTTGTGAGCCATAGCAGATGGTAGATCTTAATCTTTTGTCTGCAATAGCTTGCTTATTGGACTTTATGCAATTAAATATTTTATACCAAATGATGATGGAGGATAGAAACTTGAATTGTTAAATAGAATTTAATAATCCAGTGGGCCTCATCTGTTAGTTGTCAGTTTCAGAATTATTATAAATACCAAATAAAGTATCATAAATACCTCTCAATTGATGCCTTAAGGGTTTAATAGCCTTTATTTGGCTTTCCCAGTGAGTTACACTTAGCGGCTTTAAAGTTATGCCCCTTATACATTTTAATAATATGGCCCAACGAAAAGTTGATGAAAAAAATATTTTTTTCGAAATATATTAAAAAAATAGTATATACTTCTAAGGATGCTTTTTCCATGTCATTAATGAACAAATTTAAAGAGTGGCTTCTACATGACACGTAGATTGTTCGCGGATTTAACGTTCTAATTCTAAATTGTACCCTGATTTCTCGCTTCTCATATTGGCTCCGTTGTTGTAGATCTTCCCCCACATATCTAGAAAATTTAGCCCTAATTTTTTAAAGTTTTTCAATTATTAAATTTGAAAGTTCTCTTCCAGTCAATCTTTCAACTGGAAAAACCTCCTCCTCCCCTCTCCCCAAAAAAACTCTCACTAGTTTTAACGATAACTTCGTTAGAATTAGATTTCTCAATGCATACTTATCTTAACAAAAATGTCATTTGTTCGATCTTGCTGGCATCAGGGGTGCAATGTAAAGTTATCGAATAATATTTAGCTTGCTTAATTTTATGAACAATGTGTAGTTTAATGTTCTCATGAAAAAGAGAAATAATCTCGTTCTGAATCTAGTTTCTTGATTTTTTAGCACTCTTCGGACATGTTCCTCCATTGTTAGATCCAACTTAGCAAGTAATTGAATTATTTGTAAAAAGTTACCACATTATTGGAATCGTAAAGTTTGTGTCACTGTTATCCCGAAGAGCTAAGAAATTCTGAGCAAACATTTTTAATGTTGCTATAATGCATAGAAGCACCTCGCACCAATAATTAGTCTCCACAGTAATAAGCCTTTGTGAGTAACTGTCAATTATGTTCGAGCATTGTAATCGCTGGCTAAATTCAATCCAAGGTTTTTACTATGGTTTTTTGAAGTTTCGTGTTCTTTTAGAGTTTCAACAATGTGCTTCCAACTTTTAAGACCTTCTGCGAAAAGGGAACTAATGACACAGTCAAAGAGCTTGTAGCGAAAACAATTTACACAATTTTTTGTCATGGAATATACTAACCATTTACGCTTAACTTTTTCATCGCTTTTTTAAAATTCTAGTATAATAATGTGAGCTAAATCCTCTACCGGTATCGTCTAACAAAAAATTATACTCTGTTAATGGCTTAGAGCTGCGATTCTTAAACTTTCGATCGCCGCGTACTCCTGTATATATCAGCCTGACATCACGAGCTCCAAGAATTTGAATATCCTCCTGTACTCCCAACACATGTCTATGTGATTTAGAGATTTCTCAATAATCCTAAGCTGCTTTCTCTACTTATACAGACTGTTTAACACTTCTTTTTTTCCCCTTAAGGAAGAAGTAAACATCTGATGAAGAATAAAAAACTGAATTAATATTTTTATCGAATACATGTTCTAGTAGAGTTTTTTCATTGGGGGGTGATTTAGTGATCTAGCCTACGATGGCACATCTTTCAATTTTTCCAGTCTTTCAAGGTCTGTAAAAGAGAGAAATCCTAACATTAAAATATAAACTTTCGAGGGCCCCTGGGGGTCCATGGACTACAGTTTAAGAATCACTGGCTCAGGTAGTCCTTCTTTTACCAAAAAAAAAACATCTATCAGCGTGTGAAAGAATAACGGGCCAGGTTTCCGAACTTGAACTAAATGCTATCGCGTTAAATTATTGGGATTTTTGGATTTCTCCGGAGGAGTTTCTACAAGATGGAACGATCTCTCGGTTCTGTTTCTTACATCTGCAACATCCTCATCATGAAAGTCTAAATCATATCCTGATTCTACACTGTCTTCCTTTTTACTAGAGTCTTGCAAGTAGTTCAGTAAAATTCCAGCATGTTTTTTAATATAGGCTTGTTTTTCAAGTCTCTTTCCTTTGTATTGGGCACCAGATAATTTTTTACGCGCCTCTCTATCGGAAATTCTAAAATTTTCAAATAATATATATATTTAAGTTAAATAGAAAAGTATAAAGACAATTGATAGAGTGTTTTCTTTCATACAAAAAAATTTGAATTCAGTAAAAATTGACTCATTTGAACCAAAAATCGATAGAGATTTTCCAAAACAAAGAATAAAATGCCCTTATTTCACACTATATTTAAGTTTAATATGTTAAGAATTGATAACCCCCATGGTAAGGTATTCTAATAAAGTATATTTTTCAAAACTAAAATTATAAAGTCTGAATTTAACTTTTTTTCCCCCCGACAAACCGACATATACACTGCTGGCCACACGAAATGCAACACCAAGAAAGACCAGAAATATCACAGCGAAATTTATTTGGCAGATAACATGTTGTACAAAGATCAAACGATTAAAATTACAGCCTCTTGTGACGTGTAGATGACGACAAAATCAGTAGTTAGTATAGCGGCCATTGTTGGCTATAACCGCCGCCACAATCCTCAGTATAGAATCAAAGAGGCTTTGGATGTATCCTTGGGGTATAGTAGTCTCCATGCGGCTTCCACATCTTGCCAAAGTTGATCTTGTGTAGCAGCGGGTGGTGTATCCCGGGCCAGTCGTTGTGCAAGTATGGACCACATGTTTTCGATTGGCGGTAGATCGAGTGAACAAGCAAGCCAAGGAAGCAATTCAATCTGATGTGTAAAGAACTCTTGAATATTGCATTCTATGTGTAGTCACGTATTACCCTGTTGGAATATGGCTGATGGTAAGCGTTAAATGTATGGGAGGACCGCGGGTTCCAACACCTCAGACATGTAGCTCTGACTGTTCAGTGTACCGGCAATGCATACATATAGCCGTTTTTAACCTCCCCTGCGCCTTAGCCAATTCAAATTGTTACGCCCCCAGATCTAAAATATTCTTGAGTAGCGGTCCATATAATCATATATCTTCTTGAACAGGGAAACTACCATCCTACAAAATTTGATCCGTGACCTTAAGACCTTGCATTCTCCTTTTAAGAGAAAATCTATTTTGATGCAAAAGGAGTTTTAAATGTTATTCATAGGGAAACTGTACTCCATTAAAAAGCAATTACTCTGGTTAAATACACATATAAAATAAACTTTATTTTTTTCATCTGCAGTTTTTTTTACTTGTATTCCTCACTGCAATCAAAAAGAGATTAAGAAGAGTTTCTTGGAAAATCTATCAGTTGTTTTACCGTCGAAAAAGAAAATCCAGACACAATACGGTTATTTTCATTTGATTTCTTTCAAGGTTACACAGTCCCTCCCTTATAAACTTCAATAACACCGATATTTTTTTCTTTCTTTCTGCATTTTCTTGTGGCTTATATATCATTGGGAACCTCTCCGCCAAATTTTGGATTTGATAACAAATTAGTCTTAAAGATATTTGAAGTTTTCTGAGCTCAGGTTTTGATTTCGGTTTAATTTCAAAGCATTTTTCCACTCTTAAATTGAATTATTATTAATTTCAATTTTTAATACTAAAAAAATCATTTCTGCTTGATTATGTTTTGAGTTTTTTTTGTTCTTATAATTATTTAAGGTATCCGACTGGGTTCGGAGACAATTTTCTAAAATATAACTTAAATAATTATTTACTTGTTATTTTTTAATTAAGTATGTTGCAAAATTATGAAAATACAGCAAGAAGAATTTTTTGAAAGCTTCTTTTCAAAATATTGAGAAATTTGTATCAAAATATTACGAAAAATTGCTCTTTTGCTAACAACTCTAAAAAAATATATGTCACAAAAATAAATAAAATGTTTGCAGGAATAGAATTATTTAGCGTTTATATATATATAACTCTACTTTATATTAAAAAAAAATGTCAAATTCTACTGTAAAATTATGAAACACAGGTGTCCGAGATGAAAAAACCCAGAATTTTCTTAAAAAACTTTTTTTTTTCATATAAAATTACATATATATATATAAAATACCTTAATTGAAAAATTACCCTTAGCTTTTAGCAGAAAGCATTCATTATAATTCAAAGAACAAACTCAAAAATTTCATAAGAATATTTCATTTACTTTAAGAAATATCACTCTTA
The DNA here is from genome assembly GCA_019973955.1 of Trichonephila inaurata madagascariensis. Lineage (NCBI taxonomy): Eukaryota > Metazoa > Arthropoda > Arachnida > Araneae > Nephilidae > Trichonephila > Trichonephila inaurata. The sequence goes on along the minus strand of BMAV01009904.1, from coordinate 81,215 downwards.
ACGTTAACCACAATGTTCAAAAATAACATTCTTCACAAAATGCAAAATAAAGTTTATATTTGCAATAAAACCTTTTAATGGTTTAGGAAGGTATTAAAACTCCCCAGATTTGTATGTTGTGCCTTCCTGAACCTCATACTTCAAACTTTTGCATTTTTGAAGGGCCTTTTTTTTTTTTTTTTTTACGAGACCTTTTCTTATCTGGTTTAGAATGCCTCGTAGAATCAACAATTTTCTTTTTGTCGAGGTACTAAAAATATCCTTTAATTTCAGAACATAATTTCATTCCTAACTTTTAAAGTAGAGGTAATAGACCAGCAAATCGAGAATTAAAAAGTATTACTGCGATATAATTTCTTAAACGAAGTGTTTGTAGCTCAACAAATTGTCTTTCGCGATTATATACTCCACACAACATTGTTAAGACTCTCATTATAGTTCTGAGCTTTCCCGTGAAGACATTTTCTTAGGAGATTTTGATCGCAAAGTTAATTATAAGTCTTTTTAATAGAATTAATAACTGAATTTGAAAGATCCGTTGGTTTTTCTTTCAACGTTTCTCCAACAAATTCTGCTCTCTGGAAATCTCTTCTTTTTTTACCTCATTGATCTTGTTTTTGGCATGACAACTTTAATTTGATTAAAAATAATTAAAACTCTATATAAACTAACTATATATATATATAACTCTATATAAAAGTGCTGATAAAAAAGTTAAAAAGAGATCTAATTTTGAACACAAATGATAAAAAGATAGCAACTCGTTTAAATCAAAACAAACATTGCAATCAGTTAACTGTTGCCTATATTTGAAGGCCAAATATATCTATTAAAATATTTATAAAGTGAAATAAAGTTTACTAAACATAAAAAGAATTCGTTACAATATTTTTAAAGAATAAATATCTCATTTTGCCGGTGAAAATCAACCGAAAACTCACACTTCCGGTTTCGATTTTGGCTTACTACCTCAAACAAAAACAGCTATAACTCTTTTTCTAATTGACTCAGAATTAAAAGTATGGTATTTTTAGAAAGATTATTAAACAGGCTACAAAAATAGACTATAAAAGAAATTTCGATTTTTTTGATGAAAACGATGATTTTAAACCAGTCGGATATCTTAATTAAAATTGATTTCAAAGCCAATTTTTGTTTTAAAAAAATAATTTATATAACTCAGAAGCTTTTTCATTAATTTTTTTCCTGTTGCGAAAATGCCACGGCCTAAACTTTCTCAGGTTGCTATGAGAAACAATATTTGGAAGAGATGGAATACTACTGAAAATGCATTGGGGTAGCTAATCCAGGGTAGGCCCGGTATCAAAATTTCTCGGAGGCTTTTGTTTTGAAGCTTCTTAATAGTTTAGGATATTTTGCTTACACATGTTGGGGACCCTGAAGCTTGGGGGCCCCGTATCATTGATACGGCGGTAACTACGCCCCTGCTGTTTGCCTACTATATAATCAAAGACAACCGTACCTAAGGAGTAAATTCCAGTCGTGCGTCGGAGTCGACACACACAGTTTTTTTTTACCCCAATATTACGAATAGCCCCGAATTAACGAATAAAATCTTCGGTCCCGATGAATTCGTTCAATGGGGGTCCGACTGTAGTTGATTTTAGTTTTCCGAACACATATTTTTGTTTTCCAAATAAATAAAATGAATTCAAATTCCTTAAAAAATTTACCACTAAAAAAAATCTTGTTGCATGAAAAAAATCCACTTCCTTTTACCTTTTAAAACTAACGCAATTCAGGAAATGTGTAAATAAAATAAACAAATTATTTCACATAATATTATCACATATTGCTATTGATTAATTTTAGAAAATGAGCCGAAAATCATAAAAATGAAATCTAAAAAATACGTATAGGAAAAAAATGCATCCATCTGAGAAATGATATATTGCAGCTTAACCACATTACTATATTTTCATTGTATAGTCCTTTCTAAAATAACAAGAAAAGTTACAATGATGCATTCCTTCTAAAAGTGCTTGAATAAGCTATTGAAGTAATTTATCTTTTTGCTCATAATGATGAAACATTGCAAAAGAATCCTATGTATTGTAAAAATAAACTTAAATAAGAATAATGATTTTAAAAATTGAAAATATTTTATAAATAAAAAAAGAATATGCAACATTTTTTGACTATTTGGAAATATGCTCAGAAGTTATTATTCAAAAATACAGTTTTTTAAGCAATTAACTTAAAAGCAATAGATCGATTATTCATTAAAATTGGACTCTGAAGCAGCACGAGGGCTATTGGTGTAACTCATAATTTCGTACCATGGTCAAGTGACAGACCAATACCTGAGCTAGCACCCAATTCCTGAAACTCTCATATCACGTCAGTGTGAGAACTTTGATAGATTTAATGTGCATTGGCCCCTCTATACAAGTCTTCAGCGGTACCTGGACTGGAGGCTAGTTATGAGTTTGTAGCCATGAACACTCGGCTAGCACGTCCACTAAAAGCAATTAAACAAGATATTGTTTTAACAACTTTCTCCTTTGTATAAAACAAAATAATGGATTCCTGGTAGTAAAAAATAATTTCTCTTGATATTGAAGACCTCGATTAAAAGGTCTAATAAAAATTGTGTAACATCTTTCAACAGATACCATTAAGGAGCAAAACTTAAAGCATTTTTAAAAGGAAATATTAGCATTTTCCATGTCAGTATTCATGCCAATTAACAATGAAATCAAAAGCTATTTGCTATAATAGAACTAAAATTGTCACTTAAAACGCGAATTAAAATCTATTTTTTTTTTGGTATGTTATTTTACTTGTTTACTTTTATGTTATTTTTTAAAATAAGATTATGTGGAAAATACAGGATGTTTTAAAAATATTTTTTGATGTCACATATTTCCTTAATATCCTAACGTTTCTTCAGCTGAGCATATTTAATACATTTTAATAAATAGCACTGTTATTAAGACGAAATAATCATTGAACGTACTGTTCAATATGTAACAAAAATTTTCAATGTAAAATATTGTTTATAAAAAATGTAGTTAGCAATGAACACGTCAGTTTTGTGAAGGAGATATAGTATTTTGTTTTCAAGGCGGTAGTGAAATGATCCATAGAGTTGTTTCCCATCTGTTTTACAATGGCTGAGATGTAACTCATACTTCTTCAACTCTTGTATGTGGGATAGCAATTCTTTTTTCAAGCGAATGTTTCACAGGCAGTTGCTTCGGGAAAAATTTATTTTTAATTTTTAGTGGAAAATATAAACTACAACTCTTTCTGCTTCTAATGCAGTTTAAATTTTTTGCTCCAGCTAAACTAGAAGTGTTTTAACAATCGAAATTGTCATGTTAATATGCTTTAGTTAATAAATTAAAGTGTTTATTTTAAATCTCAATTTTTTTTAAAAAGTGTAAATTTCAACTTAAAGGGAACATTTTTGTAAACTACTTATCTTATAAGTTTAAAACTTTGCAGCGCCATATTAGTTCTCCACAAATAAATATTTGAACGAGAGATTTTGTGTATGTGTGCCAGAAAAGTTATTTGAAACAATTTTGCGCAAAATTGTACGCTAAATTTTATCGCCTTGAAAATTTTCCATATTACTCCACATTTGAAATTAAATAAATAACTACTCAGAATTTTTTTAAGTAAATGCTCTCCTTAAAATAGTTATCACAAGGTAATAAACAAGCACAAAAAATATTTAGTGACTGTACGGCCACACACACACAATAAATTTTTTTTAAAGTTCCTTAAACTCTATCATTTTTAACAGTACGGAGATAGGGAAAATGCTACGCGTGAAGCTACTCCCTAAAAAGGGTACGGAATTAATTTACAATAAGAAAAAAAAAATGCTAATGCGCTTCTGAAAAAAATTAAAATGTGTTTTCCAATCTTTCAATGGCTATTTACAATCTCTAAAATTTAACAATATAATTTGTTTATTTTTTTACTAACTTCACTTAATTATTCAGAATGTATGTTGAAAAATAAGTTAAAAATAATCTAAATCTTAGTTTAAAAACTATTTAAAAAATCTATTTATTAAAAAAAAGGATACATATGAGTAAAGGGGTCTCAGGGGTGTTAAATTTCTCTAGAGGGCTGAAAATATAAACAATTTTCAAACAGGTTATAATTCTTTTAAATTTAAATTAAATAGTTCGAATCTTTTATACATTATTTATAAAGGAATGGAGCTTCAGAAAAGTATAAAATGTTAAAAATATAATCATAATTTTAAAAATTATTAGCATATGAAAATAAAAAAAAATTTCTATGAAAAATATTTATTAAGTTTAACGTTGCGCATGCTATTTTCTAAAATAGTAGCTTTAATTACTAGCTATAAGTTGATTTATAAAGTTAAATGTATCCTCATCACACTGTAATAGTATTATATTAGTAGAATAATGAACTATATTTTTTAAAAAATAAAAAAATTATACAATATTTTTCAAATATTTTGAAATACAAAAGATATATTATTCTTAAAGAATGTAGGGCTTACAGAATATGATAAATTTTATAATCTTATAAAGTTTTATACATCAGAGGCTACTATTTTAGAAAATAGCGTGCGCAACGCAAAAATTACTTAATATTTATTACAGAATTTTCATATGCTTATATAATTTTTAAAATTATGATTATATTTCAAACATTTTGTACTGTTTTGAAGCCACAATCCCTTGCAAATAACGTGTAAAAAATTCGCATTATTTAATTTAAATTTAAAAGAATTATACCTGTTTGAAAATTGTTTAAATTTTCACCCCTGAAACCCCATAAGAAATCTAAAAATTTACTTAATCAGAATAAGACCATTTTTTCCCCTTCTTGGGAAAAAATTGTTACACTTCTAAATAGCATAAATTAAAGAAACCACAAAAATTTAAATTTTTGGGTGAGTAGTAACAAAATCAAGGTATTTTTTTATATACCTTTTATTTTTTTTATAGATTTGTAAAGATTCTCCCTCTAAATTTATTTTTAAATAGATTTCATAATAAAAAACAATACAAAGAACTAAAAGCTCAAAATAAGTCATAGAATTTAGATGACAGCAAGGTTCTATGAAAAAAGAAAACTACCATTTATTGGTATTGTTACTCCTACCTCGTAGAGTTTTCTTATTATTAAGTGAATTTGTAGCATTGATTGGAGTATTAATGTCTGTTCCTTTTCTTTCATTCGCTTTTTTCAAGCTTAAGTACATCTTGGAAAGTCTTCGCATATCACAAGGCTATTATGAATAACGCAATTAGAGGACCATCATTTTATATTTTATCATATTTCAATTTTTTAAAAATAAAAGCTTATTCGAAAAAGTTTTCATTCACATAATAACACTGCCTTTAGTCTGATTAAATGAATAATAAAAAATAGTTTTGTTTCAATAAAATGTCTCAACTTTTTTCTATGTACAAAAGGGTTTTGTTTCTCTTTTAAATTTTCAGTGTTATAACTCTTGAGTCAATGATTTCATTACAATCAATTATGTCACTCCGCAATAATGTATAGACATATAGTGTCTTAATACTTTTTAAATTTTCCATTAAGTATTGATTTTTTAGAAACGCTTGCTCTTGATTTCCATAAATATGTAAGAAGGATCAAACCAGAGCATACCACGGAACAGGAGAAACCGGAGAAAAATCGAAGAAAATATAATAAATTTAAAAAAAAAATAAATTTTTGACGAATTAGAGAATATTATGTCTATTGTCTTTATGCATATGTCGGGGACGTGGATCGCTCTATGTGTTCCTTTGTACTTTTTACAAAAAATTGCCTCCTTTCTGAGCTCATGGATACTTCTTAAAAAGTATGATTTAGTTCTTTAGTTAACAATTAAATTATACATGTTAAATTAATTATTTTTTGTTTTGGAATAACAAAAGATATCTCCGACAAAATACAATCCCCCCACCTCCCACCCCTTTCCCTTATTTAATCACTGAGCCTGATTTCTTGAACGAAAACGTTATTGCTTCTGTTGATTTTGAATTACCTACAGAATTTTTGAGCACTGGATAAGTAATTTTTTTTTTTTAGGGCACATAACTCTTCATTTTTTTTGCTTATTGCTATTGGTGATAAATCTCGAAATCTTTAATCACTGTAAAAATGAAAAGGAAGACTCACTGTATTATATAAGCATCCATACCACGCCAACGTGATGACTGGGAGCATGGACAGATTTATCATGCAACAGTCCCTCTACATCGTGGACCTTTAGTTAAATGTATGTCGAAGAAATACAATTAAAATATACGTTGAAATACTCGAAATGTATTCAAAATTATGTATTATGATATAAATGTTCTCAAAATAACCATAAAAACTCTATTATATAATGAAACGCATGGCAAATGTGCCGTAGAAGATTGTGTAGCAAATTTGAGTAGAATTCTAAATTGATAACGCTCTGAAATATCAAGTATTGTTTAAATATCTAACTAGCAAAACAATCATTAAGCAAATTACAGAAAAAAGCTATTTTTCTTAACTGTTACAAGAATCAAATTGAATGAGTGGCCTTTTTATAAATACTAGATTGTACTTTTTCTCTGTAATTTTAATTTTTTATCTTTTTTTCACCCTCCAATTTTTTGAGCCCCCAAATCTCTTGCTCCCTAGGCATGTGCCTAATGTGCCTAAGGGGAAAAGCGGGCCTGTGCGTACAAGAGAGGAGATGCAGTGAAATCTAATACCACCCCAAACCATGATACCGGGAGTAGGACCAGTGTGGCGATGCATAATGCAACAGTTCAGTAACCTCTCACCACGGTGTCTCCAAACTCGAATCCGACCATCGTGATATTGCAGGCAGAAGCGGGATTCGTTAGTAAACACAATGTCGTTCCATTACGTTGTTCATGCCCACCGTTCATCGCACCATTGCCAGCGCAAACGTCTGTGGTTTCCATCACTACCATGCGCACAATCCACCTGTCATCATGGCAGTGGGGCAACGAGGTGGGTGTGATCGGCCCCATCGGTCCATCGTTTTCTTCTGCATCCAGCGATGACAGATCCGCATAACAGTTGCTTGGTTTCGTCCAACACATTAACCGATTTCTCTGAAGGATAATCCACAACCCCTGTAGGCTATTATTCTTCCTCGGTCGAACTCAGAAATTTGGTCAAAAGGCACTCAATGTCTTCCACGAGGCATAGGTAAACAGCTTACGCAAAAAAACGCACGGCAAAACAATTACCGTACTTCAAATCGCCAATCTGTTCTCCCCTTATATAGCATTTGCGGGTGGTGCTACGGTCGCCCGTGATGTGTGACTACGCTATAATGCTAATGAGTTGTATATTTTTCATCGCCGCCAAACGCATGATGTTAATTCCACATGGTTTCCTACAAGGTGTTGCATTTTGTATGGCCAGCAGTGTACATCTGTACATAGCACGCACAAAACATAGAATGGATTTACATAAATTTTAATCTAAAAAATAAGGTTCTACTTATACAACTCCTACAGAAAAAATACTTTCCGTCTTAATCTTATTAATATAACACAAGAAATTAAAATAATCCAAATAAACACAAAAATTAACACTAGTAAAATACTCGTAAAAAATAGACCACAATATTTAAAATAATAATAAAAAATACTTATATATTTTTCAGTAAAATGAAATTCTGCCTTTAAATTTTTCAAAAAATATCATTTCGAAATATTTTTAATGATACTTAATTATTAACACATGCAATCTCTCTCTTTAGATCAAAAAAGAAGAAAACTATGAAATAACTCACCTAATTCACGAAATTTAAATATTGTGAAAGAATTTTAAGAAATGCCTTTTCGATACTCTTCACAATCAGTAATAACGCAATTACTTATATGAATATGATTTCAAAATAATATTACCCAAAATTTCTCTTTATGTGTAAAGAAGAAAGGGCAAAAAATATCTAAAAACGTATCTTGTTACAATGACTTGACATGATGATTCAGAAAAATGATTCATGATTGATGATTCAGATAAAAAAAAATCACACACACACACACAAAATTTAATGAACAAGACAAATAAGTTACAATTTTTTTTAAATTCTGGGAAGAGTAATGAAGGTTATGAAATGTATTGTTATGGAAGTGGAAGTTCTCTCTTGCGAAAAGAAATTCGCGCCATCAATATTATTTTAATTTAATCCAAAAATAAAATTTTACAATCCATATACTCTTAACTATACGGATAAATATATACAAAATAATTTCATTGACATTAAAATAACCTAGTATTCTTTTAACTCAGTAATCCTTTCAGTTAAAGTCGTTATTCATTTATGCGATTTTATATAATTACACTCTTAATTTATACATATGTTTATAGCCGAAATAAAATAATTATGTTCCAGGTTTTCGAAGAGAAAATAATAATATCTTAGAAAATATTTTCAAACAA
>BMAV01009904.1:0-67029 GCA_019973955.1 Trichonephila inaurata madagascariensis | reverse complement strand
CCCAGTACCGGTTGCCAGAAGCCTAAGTAACATAAAAACGAATGCGATTGCATAGCGACTAATAAACTTCCATCTGTGCCTGTATGAAAGCTTTTACTCGTTTCCGTCAGTTTCGTCACGGGGGCGTGATTTGGCGTTTGAAATATTTTTTTAATTTAAATATCGTGGTGCTTGCCACCGCCCCTTTTCGTATACCACCTGGGGCCACGACCCCCTCTGCAACCCCCACGCTACACTACTGAGTTTATGATAATAAGGAAGTCGATAATGACGAAGTCGATGGTGAAGTTCAACTATTAACTGCTTATTTAATTCGCGAGGGCTTGAAATTTGCTACAAACGTCGAACATTTTCTTACTCAAGATCCTGACATAGAGTGTGCATTAAAATTTCAACGTAATCTTAAGTTTTGTGTAGCAGGATATCAAAAATTATATAAAAAACTTGAAAAGTCAAAAAAAAAAAAAAAAACTGTTGCTAATAACATATTTTATAACTACAAAAAACTCAACTGAGGCCGTTAAAGCGAACGAAATTCTTCATTTGAATCAAAAGCGACTGCTGCGCTAGGCATATCTGACACATCTACTGATGATAGCATTTCTGATCTAGTTCGTAATAAACGTGCACGCTTGTTATCAAGTAGCGATGAATAGTTGTTAGTAAATAAATTCCGCATTTCAATTTGAATTTTTATATGGTGTATGTTCTTATAAGACTGAACATTTTCGCTGTACACTAATTAATTTTTTTTGTAAAAAAAATTAATCGTTTTTGTCTTATAAATTTGTAACATGGATATTATTATTACTTTTTTTGTGCATGGTTTTTCGAGAAAATAATAAGAGATTTTTCATCTCTGACACGATTTTTTAAAATTGTGAAATCAATCCCCAAAGTTACCATAGGTCGCATGTATTTTTTCTTACACGATTTTCTAAGGAATGTATCTACCGTGTAAAAAAGATTTGAGTGTATTTATTAATTTTTGAGGTACAATTTATACCTTTTCTGAGATGCAAATTTAACTAATGAATGCACTCATTTTAAAAAAAGGACTGTCTTCCGGTATCCTCCACTTCCACAATGTGGCACTCGGGCCAAAACAATGGCCCACCCCTGGTTTAGACATGGGGGTAGCTACTGCCGTATTAATGACACGGGGCCTCCAAGCTACAAGGGCCCAACGTGTTTAGCTACAGTTTCACTCTAACAGGGCTCTCATATCTAAAAAAAAGACTCGAAGGAATTTTGATACAGTTCCCACTCAGCACTAGCTACGCCAGTGGATTTAGAACAGGGGCATAGCTACCACCGTATCAGCCGTATCAATCATACGGGGCCCTCAAGCTACAGAGGCCCCCAACATGTGTAATTACAATCCCACTAACAGGACTCTCATATCTAAAAAAAGGCCCCTAAGGAATTTTGATACAGGGCCCCCTCAGAGCTAGCTACGCCAGTGATTTGAGACCAGAACTCGATAAAGATTACTAATATACATCCAACTCTTTTTTTTTTTTTACACGATTTTGAAATAATACGGTACGCGAATTTTAACATTTTTTGTTTACACAAATTTTTTGCTGTAGCAAGAATCACGAAAAAATTTGGGGGATTCATACCCTTTGGATGAAAACAATTTGATCGAATTTATGATAATAAAGCAGTCGATAATGTCGAGTGAGTGAGTGAATATTAACGTCGCACTGTTTTAGCTACACAAGGGCTTTGGGCGACGGACCTCGTAATTTTGAACCATGGTCAAGTGACGAGGACGACACTTGAGCTTGCACCCCCTCTCTTAACTACCACTCCACACCAACGGGAGGACGTTTGAGCTCTAGACTGATTTAACGTTCATCGCGTCCCTACACGGCGGGTCGTTAGTGGTACTCGGCTCGAACTCATGACATGTCTGCCATGATCCGATACCTTGACCACTGGGTTACCGCAGCCTCTGTCGATAATGTCGAAGTCGAAGGTGAACTTCAGCTATTGACTGCTGATTTAATACGAGAGGGCTTGAAATTTACTACAAGTACGGAACAACATTTTCTTACTTCAAACAGTGTTCAGTGGTCTTCAAACAGTGTTCCACGAGTTACAATAAAAAAATCGAAAAGGAACTTATAACTATGTATGCAAAGTTATTATTTCTATGAAGTTTGTATAATTACAAGTACCTAAAACTCATCATCTATTTACTAAAATTAAAAATTTTATGTATACATAATATATATAAACTTTATATTTTTCAACACTTTTTAAACTTTTGTTACAATATAATAAAAAATATTAAAATGTTTTATCTTTATTTATATGCTTCCTACTAGATTTTTTGGATATTCTATTTTTTACTATTTTGGGTTCCACTAGATACTTTTAGACTCGTTAATTCAGAACAGAACGTTCAGAACATTGTGTTAAAGTGATATATATTTCTCAACGGGAGTAGCTACAAAAAAAAAAAGTATAAAAATGAATCATATGCAGAATATGCAATGCGACTGTAGATATTTTCGATAGACAGAGACATCGACAATTTGTGTGAAAAAAAGCAAGCACACAGCCTAGTTACTAAATATAATGCATGGATAGGTGACACTTGGATTAAAAATTGATATTATTAATGAATAAATTATATTAAAAAATTAGATGAGAATTTTTTAATAATAAATACTTTTGATTGTTTTTACATAAAGTACCTATAGCATAATGATCTACTTTAAGTATTATTTTGAGATATATTCTTCTAAGTATGTGTGTGAAATGGGGTTCCATGAAAACAACTTTCTAGTTCTAGGGGTTCCAGGAGTTGAAAAAGTTTGAAGACCACTGTTATACAGTAATACCTCGACTTACGCGAACCCGGAGTTACGTGGTTTTCAAATCTCGTCGATTTGTCTTTTGTTTGAGTGCCACACAACTTGATTACTCACTCCTCGCTACAAGGCAACTCTACTCAACCAATCATCGGTTTAATAAGCAGTTCAGCTGAAAAGGGAGGGGAGGGAGTCATACAACATACGTATGTCGCGTTTCATTTTCAATATTTAAAAAAAAAAAGTTTAGTAACACGTTAAAAGCATTTAAAATCTCTTTCACAAGTTATTTTTCTACTTTGCGAGTAATTTTTTGAGTAAATATATGTAAAATGAAACCAAAATGAAGAGCAATTTTCAAAAAAAAAAATTAAATGAGCTAGAAGAGTGCTCCCCAACCCTCGAGCCGGTAACTGTCCGCGGATCAAATTGCTCCGGGCCGCCCAAGGAGTAATCAATTATTTCTATTTTATTTACTGTGGTGTATTTCTCTCCGGTTTGTGTAACTTTCCTTATAAATCACTTTATATTCCATGTTATAAATCCCTCTATTCATTTTTTAGTGTAACTGTATTTTGTTCTGAAGACATATTTAAGAGTACACAATTAAATTAAAATTATTAAATCAAAACTATCTAAAATATAAACAATCAACTCCCCATCCTCAGCGCGCCGCTGTAAAATTATCAAACATTGATCGGTCCACGGAGATATAAAGGTTGGGTATCACCGAGCTAGAATATTTCCTTGGAATTGATGAGCTTAAAATATATAGAAACCTGCAGTAACATATGTCGTTAATATGTTCACAAGACATTTTTTTATATTTCAATTTCATTGCGGTTTTATTTTACTGATAAACAACTTAATGATTTTCGACCTTTAAGTTGACTTTCGACCTTTAAGTTGACTTTCGACCTTTAAGTTGACTTTCGACCTTTAAGTTGACTTTCGACTTCAGATCTTTTTTTAAAAAATAACTCAAAATGATCCCCATCCGGGAACCCCAGGACATCTAAACAACTCTATCTTTGGTCATTCCTTTGCCGCGTTTTTCTGCTCAGACGCATTGCGCAGAAACCCAGCCGAGCAAACCCAGATTCCAGGAATCAACAAGTACAGGGCATGCGCATTCATTTATCGATTTTCTTGTCGGCACGTGTGTGTATCCAAGGTTACTAATCTTTCTTGACGGCACGTGTGTAGGAAAATTCTAGAAATAAGTTAAATGAAAATTAGAGAGAGAGAACTAGCATTTCTCCTCTTGGATTTTGCGAACCTTTTATTCTTTTTAAATTTGTTAGGAAATATATATTAGATTCTACTTAATTGTTTTTTTTTGTTTCCATCCGTTTTTATAATTACTCCATATCTTGAGCTCACACAGGTCATTATTCAGTTTCCTTCTGATAATTTGGGGATGGGAGGAGGAGAGGGGTTGATGTGAAGTATTATTTTGTGAGCGTCCTTTTCGTGGATTGTTGAATCTTTTCTCGTTTGATTATTTTAGAATCGTAAGAATTTTTTATAAGACTTGTTCTCAAAAAAACAAGAAACTCAGGGGTCTCTTTTTCTTGGTGTTTGTTATAAATAATCCCCGGATTTAAATTTTGTGTTCGTTTTCTCTATTCGCAATGTGTTCGTTCGTTTTTAATTCAATAGAACTTTTAATTATTCAAAAAACTCCCATATTAAATATTACCAATTTTAGCCGTATTTAATAAAATTTCCAGATTATTTATATAATTTCTTCATATAATTAAATAATTACTTCATCTTTTCAAGTTTTGTGCCTAAATATTTTTAAATACATTCATCGTCAACATTCACTTGGTATTTTAGTTTTTTCTCCTTTTGTGATTATAGTACAGATATTCTATGAAATAATTATATATTTTTTTTTCCTGCTACATATTTCAAGCTCCTGTATGCAAAAACTCATCATAAAATTCTTATTTGAATAATTGCATCACTTTTAATCATATTCAAATTTCTAAATCTGAAGAAAAGATAGCATAGGTACAAAAGATTAAATCTTTTCAATACAGACGTTAATGAAACAAATAAAAGTGACAAATTAGTCCAGTGGTCATAGTCACGATTTCGGTCATGGTCACTCGAATCCTGATAACTTCGAAGACTCAGCGTGAAAAGGGACTGATGCATTTTAAATCTATCAAGGCTCGAAATCCTCCCTTTGGAGTGGTGTGGAAGTAAGGAGAATAGGGTACCAGCTTAATGCCGTCCTCGTCGCTTGACCGGGGCTCAAAATTACGAGGTCCGTCAAACTTGTGATTTAACATGGGCTCCTATGTTCGTAAGCGTCACTCTTTTAATCGAAATGGAGTTTTGAAAATTATTAATTAATTGAATAAAACCATAATTTTCATGTAGTTGCTAAACAAGAAAATGGAACATTATTATTATTATATCGTTTCATGTTTAAGCAAACGAAAGAGAAAGGGGGAAATTTTGATTACAGCTTGATTGATTGATTGATTGAATATTAACGTCGCACTGTTCAGCTACACGAGGGCTTTTGGCTACGGACCATGTAATTTTGAACCATGGTCAAGTGACGTGGACGACACCTGAGCTGGCACCCCCCTCTCCTAACTACCACACCAACGGGAGGACGTTTCAGCTCTCGACAGATTTAACGTGCATCGCTGCCCTACACGGCGGGTCTTTAGTGGTACTGGGCTCGAACTCGTGACAAGGTAAGCCACGGTCTGATACCTATACCACTCGGCTACCGCGGCCACATTTTGATTACAGCAAATCTGTTCGATGTAATGAAATCGTTAGTAAAAAGTTTTTAAATATTTCGCTTGACGTCTGCCAAAACATAGAAACCAAATTCGGAGCATAATAGTTTATATAATAAAAATTTTTTCAATGTACCATGTTTTTATAACGGACTAAAAAGTATAAAATCGATTATGAAATTTTTATCAAGTAAACAAACAAATCAATAGAAAAGCGAGTCAGAGCTACATTGTATCGGGTAAAAATTTAAATCGTACATAGTGAACGTTATTCTACTTCAATTTTTTTTTTTTTTTTTGCTGTTTTGTTCTCTTTTATTTTTTGTTTTCGTCTTTTTCGTTTTCTTCATCTTTCTCTCCTCCTCTTCGTTTTTATCTTTTTTCCCCTTCTTTTTTCACTTTTTCATGCATTGCTATCCACTTCTGAGCTATGGTCGGAATTTCAAGTCTCTAGCTCCTCTCTCTCAGGAAGTTAGTTTAAAATCAATTACGAAATTCCACCCAGGCAGACATACAAGAAAGCGAGTTAATAAAAACATGCACATCACAATAAACAAATTTTTTAATGTGCCATGTTTTTATAACGAACTAAAATTTATATTTTTCCACATTTTCATACATTATTATCCACTTCTGAGCTATGGTCCAAATTTCAAGTCTCTAGCTCATCGGCAGGGCCGATTCTAGGGTGTCGGCCCCCCGCGTGTTAATGTGCCGCCCCTCTAGAGAATTTTTCATATTTCGACTTATAATAGTTGTTATCATTGATTGTTAAGTATTATAATAATTTTACATTTAACTATTAATTATAATACTTACATATTTACTTACTTATTATAATACTTATATATTTAATACATATATATTGAGGTTATAAACTCATCTACCGGCATAAGAGTAAAAAGTAAAACGTTAATAAAAATACAAATACAATTTGAAGTGCAAAACTTCATTTTTTATCAGAAAATAAGTTATGATAGCGACAAAATACTTTAACAAAATAATAAACAAGCAAAAATATTACTTTTGAAATAAAAATAGACATTTTATAATTAGAAAAGCAAAACAACAGTTTTTTCTCAGAAAATATAATCTGATAAAAAAGTACTAAAGCTTAAATCTCATGAGACGAAAAGTATATATAAATCAGTCCTTCTACACAAAGGCAACTTAATAATTAATTATAAAATAATTTTTCTGGCTTTTTGAGAAGCAAATTTGTCAATAATTTTGGTGAAATCCATTTTATCAGAGATTTTAGATTCAATAGGGAATGTGTGTCTAAATCTGAAAGCCTCTTTCTTGTGTCTTTTATTCCTCTATAAAATTTCCTAGAAAAAATTCTACAATATATACCTTGCCATCAGTAGTGCTCACACATCTAATTACTTACGTTATTTATGTGTGTTCTATGTGAGACTAATATCTAGTGTAAATATCTGGTCTATAATGTGTCATTACGAATAGATTCAGCTAAAATATTTATTATTTCATTTTGAAAATGCTGTTATACTTAGTGTGGAATGCGGGTTTCGTTATTTTTGCATTTACTGACATTATTAAGGTGTTCTAAAATAACTAGATTAAATTCGACCAATATCTAAACTGCCTTTAAAAAATTACCATTATCTCAACTTCGTACTAGTTCCTTTGTATGCCAAATTTTGACTGGCAAAAAATTGTACTTCAGAAATCATTCTTTCAATGGTGGCGCGCCATCGCATTTTCTCTCGATTTGCAGGGAATTGACGAATATACATTTTGTTCAGTGGCGTAACACCCCCCCCCCGCCCCGGGGGGGGGGGGAAGACTCTAGAGGGCCCGAAACCTGAAGGATGCCAAGTACGTAAGATCCGGCTTGGGGTCCTCAACCTGACTTTGCAGGGGGTCCTTAATATTTTCTGTTACGCCACTGATTTCGTTGTTCCACGTCAATAGTACAATTTTTTTCAGCCTTGTCTTTAATTCGCACCATTTTCTTATACAGTTTATGTGTTTTAGAGTATTTTCATGGTTATATCATAATAAAAAATACATTATATTTCTCATTCCAATAAAATCCTGTCTTTTGGCTTCCTCAAAAAATGTCATTTCGGGATATTTTCGATGACATTTAAATATTACCACATGCTATCTTTGAAAATATATTTATAATTATTCTACTAAATTTATCTCTCCTTAGATTAAAAAAAAAAGAAAACATTGAAATATATAACTAACCTATTACTGACCTAATTCACAAACTTTAAATATTCCGAAAGAACACTTTTAAGAGATGCCTTTTTGATACTTCGATCAGCAACGATATACAACTACTTATAAGACTATATTTATAACTGAAACAAAATATTACTAAATTTCTCTTGATGTATAAAGAGAGTGAGTGAATGAATATTAAGGTCGCGCTGTTCAGCTACACGAGGGCTTTTGGCGATGGACCACGTAATTTTAAACTATGGTCAAGTGGCGTGGACGACACCTGAATTGGCACCCCCCTCTCCTAACTACCACACCAACGGGAGGACGTTTTAGCTCTCGACAGATTTATCGTGCATCGCTGCCCTACACGGCGTGTCTTTAGTGGTACTGGGCTCGAACTCGTGACAAGGCCAGCCATGATGTATAAGGAGAGAGAGAGAAAGAAAGAAAACCATCTAAAAACACATGTGTTATATTGACTTAACATGATGATTCAGAAGAAAAAAAATTTACAAGAAACAAGACAAATGAACCGCACTTTTTTTTTTAATACTAGGAACAGTAATGAAGGTTGTGCATGTTAAGTAGGAATAGACTTAAAAAAAAAGTTTTTTATATTACTTGTTTTAGATTAATTCATGAAAGTTTTTTCCACTTGTAGTCTTGCCACGTCTGTTTACAAGCTGAGTATGATTTCATACTGAACTTTATTTTTTGAACTATAATTTAATTAAAACGTAAAGCATTTAAAAATATGTAAGACGCAGAATACAATACAAAAGGGAATATTTAAATTCTTAGTTGAAAAAAATCATACATCTGCAATATTTGAGCAATATTTTTGTCATTAGCAGCTAACGAAACACTTCCATTTATTAACTTCAGCGATTCTGCAATTCGAATTTGAGTTGCTTAATGATTTATTTTGCCTTGTACGGAGAGATTAGTAATTGTTCCGCGAATATAATTTTGGTTTTGGGTGAGTGAGTGAGTTTTTATTAACATCGCAGTGTATATAAAGCTGCATTCACACCAAGGCAGTCAGTGTCGAGCGTTGAGCGTCAAGCCCAGGGATGGCGAATTTTTGAGAAGTGGGTCAAATTTTGTTCATACTTTTTTTAGTACTAGCTCGTGTGTCACTAATGTTTATTTGCACCAGAGTTAAAAATTTTTAACTGAGTATTTTTAAAACTAAACATCTATAAAACTCAATTGGCTTAATGGGTAAAAACGGGCTTGGTTTGGCGATTAAAAAAATTTTAGTGGAGTTCTTGTTTAGAGCTAATGGCAATAAGTGTTTGAATGAAAAAGGAGTAACGAAAATTACATATAATGTATATTATGAAATGTTATTTATTAGTATAACAAAATTGATTATATATAGAGTATTTATATAATGAAAAATCTGTTGCTGTTTAATTTCAGATAGTTTTTTCATATCAGGTTCGTATTTCATATTCATTAGTTTAACGCATTTCGCAGTTAATTCCCTGTCAAGTTGGTTTCTATTAGAAGTTCATTGAAGAAATAGAGTATTTCACACTAATATGTGAACCCAAACATTGCTAAAAGAGCACTAACTAGTCTTTTCATTGATATAAAATTATTTGGTAAAGAATCCCATACACTTAATATAATATTTTCAATTTCTACTGTGAGTGTTTTTTCCTGCATTTGGAACAGTAGTATTTCTCTTTGCAAAAACAATTCTTTTGTACGTGACTCCGATTAGTGCATAAAAAACATCTGTTGGTAGCTTTTAATTTTTGTATACGTGCGTCTATGTCCGTAACAGAGTTGCATTGTTCAGGCCAATGTCCAGCATTTTCACAGAAAGGGCAAAGGGGTGAAATTTTTTTACCTTAACTAATTGGTCTGGAAAGTACATTAAAATTCTCTAAGGAGGATTTTATAGGATATATTGGAACCAATGAACTCTTAATACACTGCTGGCCACCGTAAATGCAACACCAAGAAAGACAAGAGATAGCAAAACAAAATTTATTTTGTAGATAACATGTTGACCAAGTATCAAATGATTAAATTTATAGACTTCTGTGAAGTGTGGTTCCTGCCAGAATCAGTAGTCAGAGTAGCCGCCATTGTTGGAGAATATTAATGTCGCACTATAAAGCTACACGAGGGCTATTGGCAACGGACCTCCTAATTTTGAACCATGATCAAGTGACGAGGGCGACACCTGAGCTGGAACTACCTCTCCTAGCTTCCACACCACACCAATGGGAGGACGTTTGAGCGTCGACAAATTTAACGTGTATCGGCCTCCTCTACACGGCGGGTCTTTAGCGGCACTTAGCTCGAACTCATGAGAAGCCAGCCACAAGAGAAGTCTCCGTAGTCACTTTTAGCTTCCAAAACCCCCAATTTTTTCAATTCCTATTATTAGCTCATACTCTCCGTCTATATATTTATATAACTTAACTCAGTGGCGCGACAGCCCATGAGGGCCAAGGTCTGCTATGCCCAATTCAGTATACGCGACCTTGGGCCCTGAGGTGCATGAGCAAATGTTCTGGTCAGGTCTGACGCGAAACCCACAATGTAAAGTTTCCAAGCAAGCTTGGTACTCATTTATTAACGCACTGAAGGGATGAGTCAACCTTGCCCATCCCGGGGTTTGAACCTCGGACCTGTGGAAGCACGATGCACTAACCACTCAGCCACTGGGCTTCATATATTTATATATCTTGTTCAAATTTTTAATCGTTAATAAAATACTTTTTATTTATCCACTCAAGTTCAAATAAATTTTTTTAAACTTGTAGTGGATGACACTTGATGTTAATACAGATATTTTTCAAATATTAATTCATTAATTTTATTTAATTAATAAGTTATAATTTAAGAGATATATTCTAGTCGATATTATTTCTCTTGATGGCAGTAGCGTTGGATAAAATAGCCTTTGGTAAATTTGTGATGAAGATTTAACTTAATCTAAATAATCATATATTAGTTAGACATAAGCATTCCTTTTACACTGGTTTTAAGATAAATTCCTGCCTTTTTTTGCCAACTTTTATTAAAAAATGTAATTACAAATTTAATGTGGTTAAAAAGTTTTTAATGTTAATTTAAATTTGTTTTTCCTTTTAATATTTTGATTCTGTCATATGTATATGCATATTTAAATTAATAGTAATTATTTAATAAAAAGTAACTAAAATAAAAAAAAAAAATTGTTGACCTAAGTAGGAATTGATTTTTTTTTTAATTATATTACTTGTTAGTGCTATGTTGTGAATCACTTGATTCGCTTTTTTAGAGTTACATGGCATCTTGTTGCAATTAGGGCTTTAAAAAAAAACGCATCAAACCAGTATTTTTTTTCACGTAGTACTAAAGCAACGTTAAGTTCCTGCAACATAAAATTACATTTAGAACTTCGCTATCATAAATAATTCTATCTGAATATTAAGGTGACCAACCGTCCTCCTCTTATAGGTTCTATCCGTCCTCGAAAAGTGTCCTCCTTTTTAATATTTTAAAACTGATCTGTTAATCTATATTCAGAGATAAACCGAACATGTTTCCAATATGTCGAATTATGGTCCGAAAAATATCACAGGAAATAACAGTTTTCAATGGTGTTTTTTAACTTCATCGCAAGTAAATTGGGCAGATATAGAAAACTGTGTTGAGTTTTTATCGGAAGAAATGCCTGATATTAAAATAAATGACAATTGTCTGTTTGAATAAATCAGAAGACTGAATGTGTATTTAAATTCTAATAAATTGGAACAAGTGGTAAATCAGCATGCTGAAATTGATAAAAGATGGGTGGAAATACTTAACCATTTCAAAAATGAACACTTTCCATATGATAATTTAGTTATTCTTGTTGAATTTACGTTGTGTGACCTGGAACTAATGCAAAAATTGAAAGGTTTTTCAGTTGGTAATGATTTTTGGACAATTGAGAAATCAAGATTGAATGTTGATACCTTAGCTGTAGCACTTACTGTAAAGCTCAAGGATATTTTTTGCTTCGAAATTTACGATGTATTAGAAAATGATATATCGACAAAAAAAAATATTCAATGGGAAAATAATCGTATAAATAATTAAAAGGAATGCAAGGATAATTATCGTATTTTTGTTTGAATTCATAAAATGCTTCATATGTTTACGTTGTAACATTTTCTCAAATTTTTCGCGCCCATCTCCTCCTTTTCATTGTAAAAAAACTAGTCACCTTATGAATATTGAAGTGGTTTTTTTTTTTTTCAAACTGGCTTTGTAATGAAAATCATTTACTCCAAAGTCAATTGAAGCTGCAAGATTTTTTTCTCTAAAAAGTTAAAACTACAAGAAACTACCTTTTGATAGAGGTTTAACTCACTATAAAAAGGAAAACGGGTATTTTTTATAAGCGTTGTAAAACCGCAGGCAAAAATCACTTCTTTCCTCTATTTTGTTTTTCTAAATTGTAAGGTTATTATTAAATTTAAAATTTTTATTTTCCTGAAATGCATATTGAATTTAAACATTATTAAAACAAATTAACCGATAATAGATTAACCTTATTACAGATTAACCATATTAGATATTTTCATAAAGCAACTTTCGAAAAAATCCTTTTTGAGACGTCTTTGCTAAGCATGAATCCCCAGTGGAGTGCCATGGCCACTAATAAAAAAAATGTATGTTTTTTAAGGCTACACAGTACCCTAAAAATTTCATTTTTACCAAAAAAAATTTTTTTTGCATTTTCTGGTGGCCCATATCATTGAGAAGCTTGCTGTGAAATTTCAGATCTGTTAGCAAATTAGTTTTTAAGATATTTAAAGTTTTATGAGCTATGGTTTTGGTTTCGGTTTCATTTTAAAGCATTTTTCCACTCTTAAATTGAATTAATTAAAAATATTTTTGAGCTCTTAGTTTTAAATGGCTATTAATTTCAATTTTCATTACTAAAATCATTTCTGTTTGATTATGTTTTGAATTATTTGAGTTCTCCTACTTAATTAAGATTAATTTCACGGCTAATTTTTGCTTTAAAAAGAGTTTATATAACTTAAAAGAGCTTTATCATTAATTTTTTCCTGTAGAGAAAATGCCATGGCAAATGCGTTCTCAGGTTTCTGTGAGAAACAATATTTAAGAGAGAAGGAATACTACTGAAAATGATGTACCTAAAAATTAGTCCTCGGCTGATTCTGCAATTAGACTTCCTAACAAAGTATTCTGAATTCAAATGTTGCAGATATAACTGAATATTTCCTTGATGTACCAAACTACATTATACTGAATATATTGTAGTACTATATTTTAGTATTTTAAAGTCGTACGCGAGACAAGAGCTAAAACTTAAAACTGCTCCTAAACTGTCCCAATTTAAAACTGAAAAAATTAAATTTTATGAGAAAACTTGACTATTTTTAGCTTAAGTAAGTATCATTATTGTTTTGTACATAAATTCTTCGTGTTCCAAAACTTTTGTGGAAAATATAGGTTAACATAAAGCTGAATAAACTGACATCTTAACAAATGCTATCAATATTATGCAAAAATGTATTTTAAATTAAAAATATAATTTTCAGCCATATTTAATAAAAATAGTATTTTAATGTAGAACATACATTGGGAAATAACATATTAAAAAATTAGAGCCTTACGAGCATCATAAATTTTTGTTTTATGACTTTACAAACTTTAAATGCGTTTTTCTCAGACTTTCAACTTTGAAGGTATAAGTGTTTTCTAATCCCTAACGCTTTTTTCCTGTTCAAGATAGAGCCTTGAATTTTTTTGCATATTCTCCCAAACGTATGTTCTATAACTGTTAATATGGATTTATGGCTGAGATCTCTAGATATTTTTCTAAAAAATGCTAAAGTTGATATTTTAAAAATTTTCGTGTTTTTTCCAGGTTTTTCTAGAAAAATAATTATTAAAAATCACAACAAGCGAATAGATTTTCAAATCCATACTAACTTTTGTTTGTAATAACCTAAGAAACATAAATAACTTAAAATGACTAAAAAATTTTAAAAATTGAGTATTTTATAAAAGTTTGAAAAAACTTCAAAAATTCCTAATTTTTTAAAATTTTAAAATAATGGCTGGTCAGACTGACTTTTTACTTACAGAATCAGCTTAATAATATAATCTAAATATGAAACATTAATTATTTTTACTGTAACTGTCTCCAAAAATTTTTTTTGAAAAAGGGTACCGTGCAGCCTAAATACGGTATTGCCGGCTCCCCCACGGGTTTTGCTATCAGATGAAGGATGTTTGCTAAGAGTAATCATTGATGGACAATCTCAGCCAACACACTGTGCCCCAACATTCTATTTTTCTTAAATTATGCATTGCTATCGGGATTTTTCTCTCAATAACTATTCAAAATTCATTATATTTATTCGATTTATTATAAGTTTTATTTTCAGAAATTCATAAAAAATTTTACTTGATTGATAGAACCATATACGGCCAGCAGCCCGCGTGACGTGCATGCGCTGCACACCTGCTAGGATCAGCCCTGCTCATCGGGAAGTTAGTTTAAAATCAATTACAAAATTCCACCCCGAAAGACATACAAGAAAGCGAGTTAATAAAAATATGGTAATACATGGTAAAACATGTTTAGTATTATAAAAAAATTTTTAATGTATAATGGAGTAAAAAAAATATAAATTAATAAAATATATATTTAAAATAAATAACTAAATAATATATTTCGTTTTTTTTTTTGTTTTTTTTTTTTCCACATTTTCATGCATTGTCATCCACTTTTGAGCTATGGTCCAAATTTCAAGTCTCAGGCTCCTCGTGAAAAGTTGGTTTAAAATCAATTACAAAATCCCACCCGGACAGACACACAAGAAAGCGAGTTAATAAAAACATAGTAATAAAAAAAAGAGAAACGCGCAACTCTCTCTTTTCGGATAAGAGGGGGCAGAAGCGGTCATGCGAGTTTTCTCTAGAGGAAGACAAAGCAATTTTTTTCCAGCTGTTTTCTCACGCCAGTCCTCTGTCTCAATATTACCTCTCAGTGTGTAGTCTTTTGTCCAGTTTAGGTCCTTAAATTTTTCTGCTATGTGAATCTCGGAAAGTGTATGAAATATATTTAATGACACATCGAAAATTCGATTTTTTAAATCTCGTCAGTTATAGTACAACCATTACGTCTCTCTCATTCTCTCATATATGTATAAATCAATGTGAATCATATGTGTACTATATATCATGTTACGTAAAATTTATTGCAAGCCGGCACGTACAACACATGAGTTAATTTTTGAATTTCTTTTAATACAATACACACATTTTTATGATAATGGATGAACGTTGATATTTTATATAATCACTAATAATTAATCAATGTTCACACGAACATTGTAAAACGGATTTTATTACTTTAATTTTCCTTTTTAATTTCATAATTATAAAATGTCTTACAAATTACAGATAACCAGATCTATCAGCTCATTTATATATATATATATATATATATATATATAGGTCAATTCTCTACTAACAAGAGATCACATCCAAACAATAAACTCGACAAACACATAGACAGCAGGAAAATCACACAATGAAGGACAAAAGAGTAATCGAGATAATAAATATAAAATGGATGCTGCAGTGCCATGAACATTACTGACTTAGGACAGTTAGTATATAAAAATTAATTTATATAAAAGTGGGGTTGAACATGTTTTTTGGCCAGCCAACCTTCCCCCTTTATTTGTAAATAACACTGAGCAAAAACCAATAGGAAATAATGGATAGAAATATCTAAATCCATTACAAGATAGAGGTAACTTACCTAAAAATTGCACTAACAAATGCAAAGCCCGCGCTAAATCTGAGTGGAAACATTCAATTTGTTGCCAGATTCTATACCCTAATACAGAGTTAAATCAAAAGAGTGGCTGAAATGTAGCACTTAACAAAAGATTAAAAATGGATATAAATTAAAAATAGTTGCATATTATAGCATAACTATAATAACACCAGAGTAAATATGAATAAAATAATATATATATTTAGAAGTATAAAAAATATATTTTAATAATATATATTTTCAGCAATTTAAGAATAAAAAAAAGAATAGGGAAAAAAAAAACTTTTTACAGCCAAAAATCGACCGAAAACTGTTACAAGATAAAATAATCGAGTGGATTATTCGTTGTTTTCCGAAACTAATTAATACAGATGATTTAACGCAAACATGGAAAAATAAAGAAAAAAAATTCTGGCAAAAAAAATGTATTCGACCAGTTTTTGAATTATCAACAAGGTACTGAAAAGTTGATAAACTGCAAAAAAAGGTTTTTTTCAGTTGTCTTTGAAATTGTATCCCTTTCATCCATTTCATTATAATGTTTCTCCTGAGGAAAAAAAAAAGATGGAAGTAAAAAAGCTATGATATATATCTTAAGTAACTTAGAAAAAACGTGATTATAAAAGGAAAAAATGTATTCATAACTAATATTTTCTGAATGAAAAGAATGAAATATAAAGAATAGTTTTATTTATCATTTGCTTTACCTACAACCAACAAATGTTTCACGAACCTCTTGTAAGTGCGCGTGTAAGTTTCTGTTCTATACAGTAAAAAAATTTTTTTAATGTATAACGGACTAAAAAGTATAAACTTTTCGTTTTTTTATTTCTTCTTTTTTCACATTTTCATGCATTGTCATCCACTTCTGAGCTATAGTCCAAATTTCAAGTTTCTAGCTAATCAGGAAGTTAGTTTAAAATCAATTACAAAATTCCACCCGGACAGACATACAAGAAAGCGAGTTAATAAAAACATGGTAAAATAGATAAAAAACAGTTTTTTTTTTTTTTTTTTTTTTGGTGATTTCTTTCAGAAACATTTTGTTTAGTTATTTATTTAAGGAAAAAAGATAATCTATTTATATCCTGATTTCTAATTACTGTAAATTATAAAAATTTTGAAAACTATGATTATTTTTCTCCGATTTAAAATTTAGAAATTCTTTTCCTGGTATTTGTTGAATTTCTGTTCACTTTATTGAATCCTGGAAAATGTTTCCAAAGGAACATTAATTCTAAAGTAGTATTGTTCATCGCTACTCGATGCGGTACGTGAAGTCCTCCTGTTGGCGTGGTGTGGAAGCTAGGGAAGTGCGGTGCTAGGTCAAGAACCATCCTCATCTTCTGATCGAGGTCCAAAATTACGAGATCCTTCACCAAAAGTGGGGCAGATCCAAAATAGGAGTCAAATATATAGGTTCGCTCTCTCTCTCTCTCTCTTTTACATGCCTTCTTATAAAATTTATACCTTCAAATTAAAACCCTACAATACTGTCTTTCAGGCAGACATATCCTCTAATGCAGTGTTACCCAACTTTTTGATGGCCGTGGACCGATCAACGTTCGATAATTATACCACGGCCCGCTGAGGGAGGGAGAAGTTGATTGTTTATATTTTAGATTATTTTGTGATTTAATGATATATATATTTAATTTAATTGTATTTAAACATACCTTCTGAATAAAACACAGTTTAACTAAAAATGAATGTAAAGTAATTTTTTAATATGGAATATAAAGAGATTTCCTTGAAAAGCCGCAAACACTCGAAAGAAATGCTCTCCACAGTAAATAAAATGGAAATATATATATATATACTTTAACGTTCCTTGTGCGGCTCGGTGCTGTTTACTCCATGGACCGGGGGTTGGAGACCACTGCTCTAACATATTCTCCATTCTATATGAGCTGTAGCCAACAACGTTAAAATTTTAACATTTACTCTAATTATTATCAATTTTATTTCTTAAAACTCCTGATATTATTTCTAGTATGTTTCTTAATTTATAAAGAAGAAACTTTCTATTTATCGTGAATTTTACATTTTCTGCATAAAGGCTCATAATAATGTTTTTAGTGATATTGCAGTCTATTATGCCGATCGCTAATATTAATGGATAGAAGTGAGTGTTCCGACCCTTCGCTCCTACGTCACTAAAATTCTTAAAAATAAAATGATAAAAGATGATAAAAAAATTGGTGGTTAAACTCTAATGCAGGCTTTCGGTTCAAATCTTACTAAATCGTTGTTTTTGTAAAAACTGTGCGTATGTGGTGGAGATATTCGTTGTACATGTTGTCTACATAAAAATAGACTTGAATGTTATTTTTTCTGTTACCCTATATTTTTTAGCTTTGTATCTGTTTACTTGCCTGTGTATTTTGAAATTTTGTAATTCTGATATATTAAAACTTGCTTGTAAGTCATATAAACTTGTATTTATGTACTTCCGTTACAAAAACTATTTTTGTACAATAAAGGATAAGTGCGGGTGTGGTTGTTTTTCAGGAAGTTGATTTGTCGCTCTAAGCCAGTGGTTTTCAAACTGTACGGAACCCCATGGTTTCACGAGGGACGCCCAAGGGTTCTACGAATCACAATAAAAAATCGAAAAGAAACTTATAAATGTGTATGCAAAATAGATTCACTTTCCCTATGAAGTTTGCATAAATACAAGAATTTAAAGCTCATCCTATCATTAAGAAACTGAAAATTTTATTTATACATAATAGCTTTATTTGGCTATGCTTTTTAAACTTTTATCATAATATAATAAAAGAATATTATATATATAAAACATTTAATCTTTATATATATATATATATATTTCCTACTAGATTGGGAATAATTTATTGTTTACTATCTCAAGTTAAACGAGATAATTTTATACTCGTTAGTACAATGTCTTGGAAAACTATATAGCTCTTTCGAGTGGAAAATACACTTTTTTGTATTAGTGGAAGAAACACCTACAATAAAAGAGAGGGTTCAACTTATCGACATATCAATAGATTCGATGTTAAAAATCTTAATTTAAGCAAAAACAGCTCCTAAATTGTACATTGCGAATTCATCCAAAATGCACAGTATTTCTCACTCTATAAACACTTTAATGTCATTCAGAACAATGTGTGTATAAGTGAAAAATATTTCTCAACGTGAGTGACTACAAAAACAAAGTATAGAAACAAATCAAGCTCAGAATACGTAATGCGACATCAGATAATTTCAATTGACCTATAATTCGACAGTTTGTGTGAATAAATGCAAGCACATATCCGAGTTACCAAACATAATGCATTGCCGACATTTGGATCACGGATTAATATTATTAACGAGTAATTACATTACTATTTTTAATAACAAAAGCAACACTTTTTTAATTGCCTTCCTATAAAGTACCTGTAACATGTTGGTCTACTTTAAATATTATTTTAAGGTATATGCTTTTAAGTGTATGCCTAGAATAGGGTTCTACGAAACTATTCTCTTGTTCTAGGGGTTCCACGAAAACACCTCCTAATTCTAGGGAAGTGAAAAAAGTTGAAAATTTTTGAAGACCACTGCTCTAAGCCCTTTATGGTGAGCTCGGTTCCCTTGAACATTTCACCCAGAATACAACTAATCCAATTGATTGACACACGTGCACAACACCTGAACTGATATCCCACTCTCCAAATTTCCATACCACGCCAACATGAGAACTTTCAACCTGAGCAGATTTAACATGTATCAACCCCTCTTCTCAGCATGTCTATTGAAAATTTTTTTAAATCATTTTTAAGAAAGGAAAACGCATAAAATCAATTACATTGGGATAGTAATCTAAAAATCAACCCTTATCATTTGAACTCAAAATCCCAATCGTACTTTTTCAAGATTTTTTTTTTTAAATAAATTATCATTAAATTACACTTCAGTATTTTGAGTTTTTTAAAATTATTTCTTTTTTTGTGTGAAAACTAATTTCGAATCATTTAAGAATATAATCTTAAATTATTCTTTAATTGTGAGTGAAAAAAAAAAGAAAAGAAAATTATTTTATAGTGCCACAAGATGTTAAAATTCGTGTCAGAGCATGATATTTTTGGGGATTTTTTATCTGTAATTAACTACTTTATAAAAATATATGCAGGGGTTTCCAAAGTGTTGAGGAATCTATAATATGTATTTTTTTTTGTTCATTTGTATAAATACTTACTACATTCAAACAACACAGCGATTTATAGGCGATGAGCTCGCAATTTTGATCAGAGCTTCGAACCAGAATTGAACCGAAAACCGAAACTGAACCAAAAAAATATATATTGGTTTATTTCGGTTCTATGTATCTTCAGTCATTTTGTTACTGTAACCAACTTAGCAATATTTTCTGATTTAATTTCAATCACATAATTATCATCATTACATGTACACTGCTTCTTGATTTCCTGTTTTAATGCTCATCAATACTTTTCTGTTTCAGTTTCGTATGAAACTGTTTGTAGAAGGCAGATTTAATTCAGTATTTCTGAGTGGGCCCCGTATCAAAATTCCTTAGGGGGCTCGTTTTCGGAAAAATTGTGCAATCGGCTTCTGACAGTAAATCCCAAAAACGACTCGTAAATTCTAATTTCTGTTGTACTAGCCATTACCCGCCAACTTCGCTGGATATTTCACGATATTTTATGAATATATGCTGTTTATATATAAATATAAATTATTAATATCTATGTCCTAACATTAAACGTTTGATTGTAATGAAAAACATTCTTATTATTCTCACTTCTTGATTTGAAAAGGACAGGACTTCTAAATAACACTTTCTAAAATTGAAGTAAAATTACCTTTTAAGTTCCCATAACCTCCTCCTCCAAAGTGGATTTAATCAAAACTCATTTTTAGTGGATCTCTACTCAATAAAATATAGATGCTTGCCAAATTTCAAGTCTAAATCTAATAGTTCAAAAACGAAAATATTTTTTATCAATAACTCCCTTTGAGAGTCGATCTCCGAAAGACCCGTTCTTAGTGAGTATCAATTCAGCAAAAGAAACTTGGACACCAAATTTCATTAATGTAGGTCTTGTAGTTGGAAAATGAGAATTTTGTAACCAAAACACGCCCCAGTTACGATCCATAAAATAATCCGTTCTTAGCGGATTTCTGTTCAATAAAAGAAACATGCTTGCCAAATTTCAAGTATGTGAGGTTAACAATAATAAAACAGTAATTTTATCAATAACGCCCCTTAACCCCTCGCAACCACCTTAGGGTGTCGATTTCCGTAAAACCTCTTTTGTTGCGGATCTCTGCTCCTTGAAAGGAACATACCTACTAAATTCCAAGTCTGTATAGGTCTAATAGTTTAAAGAGGAATATATTTATCTATAATGCCCCTTAATCAGAGCAGGTTTATCCATTGGGCGCTTGGGGCGGGTGCCCAGGGGCTCGGAAGGGCCCAGATAAGCTGTATTTAACCGGATCCAAGAACCCGTCCTTGGATCCGACAGTTCTAAGGGGGCCCGTAGATCTTCTGTGCCCGGGGCCGGATATGAGCTTAAGCCGGCACTGGTAAAATATATGTCTAGTTCAAAGCAAACTATTTCAAACTAGTTGGATTTAGGTTTTAATAGCAAGATAAAGGTTTATAAAAGAGGGCCTGGCTGAAAGCTGATACGAATGAGGAAACTTTCTTTTGAAACAGATGAACAAATATGAAACTTCTCTAATGACCATGATTTGAAATACCATACTCCAGAAAATAAATACTACTAGCAAATCTTTGCAATAAGTTAAGTGTGAATTATTAAAAGGATCTAATCTACTATGAAAAATCTCTGGAAAATTATATCCAATATTTCAGAAATAAATTTAGAAAAATAATACAAGCAGCAACTGATTTAACAGGACCCTCATTTGAAAAGGAAGCTAGACAAACTCACAGGCAGCACAAAAAAAAAACCCGGTGAAAATAAAGAAGCCAGTTACGAATTTTTAAAAGAAGGGAAAATTTCATAGTGAATTTATTTTATGTCGTATGTGAGGGCAATAGCAGAACTATCCCGAAGAGCTGAGATTTATGGAACTGTTATAGAACACTTTACACTGTATTTTTTGACGAGATATTATTACCTGAATATAAAAAGAAAGCTACACAAAAACTAAAGGAAACTTATAGTGACGATATTGAATCTTTTAATTTTGACTTTATGAATTGGAAGCGTTTTTACTATTTTTAAAAGAAAACAAAGATACAATGAAGACCCCACTAGAAAATTATCCAGTTGCAAGAGAAATCCTACTGTAGAGATACTTTTGAATATATTGTTAACAATACCGCGCGGTATCGAATGCATCAGGTGAGAGATTTTTATAAGCTTTAAAGTGTGTTAAAATTATTTAAGAAGTACTATGGGAGAGAGGCCAAATTGAATAACATGACCATATTATACATAGAACAAGATGTTTTGGACAATATAGGTACGGCAAAAATTATTGATGAATTTGCTAGAGAGAAATCAAGAAGTAAAGTTGTATAGCAAAATTGTAAGCTCTTTTGTAAGGTTTTTAATTTTTTAAAATACTGTTAAAATTTTTCATTAGCCGTTTATTATTATTAGTAATACATTTTTTTTTTAGGTCAGCGAATCATTTCACTATTTTAGTTTTTCCACTCTTGAGTCCATGGGCCTCAAACCTTTTACCGCTAGGGGCCTCCAGCTCACTTAATCCGCCTCTGGTAGAAGGATATCAAGAATTATATGTATAGTGTGAGAAACCGTAAAAAAAAAAACCACTAATAAAACTTTGTAACAAAAACAAAAAAACTGAAGCCGTTAATAACGAATAAAATTCTTCATTTGAATCAAAAACGATAGTTGTGCATATCTGACACATCAACTTATGATAGCGTTTAAAAACGTGTACGCTTGTTATCAAGTAGCTATGAATAGTTGTTAGTTAGTAGTTTTATTCTTTATTTCAGCCACCCATCCGGTATAGTGGCTAGTGACGCTGACTGCTGTGCCGCACAGCCTGGGTTTGAATTCCGGAGAAGGCATAGATAAGCATAGAAGGCATAGTAAGCGTATAGTGCCTTCGCGGCACGGGGTTACTATTAATAGCCGTCGAGCCTCAAGTCCTCTCCTGAGGTTGATGGAAGGAAAACGAGAGGTGGGAGGCCTCTGTCCACCTCCAGGGTGTTCTCCCTCAAAATTGAGGTGGAACTAAGCAAAATCGTACTGTCACCTGCAAGGTGCTCAAAGCTACAGCTAACGACAGGTCTACTACTAACCCCTTGCCCCGATGAATTTCGTGGTCATTGATTTGATGTTGCGGTCGATCAGACAGTACAAGAAACAACAGCATTCCTTATTTCATCTCGAATTTTTATATGTTGTTTATACTTATAGACTGAATTTTCCCTGTAAACTAATTTTTATTTCTTTGTAATAAAAATGAATTGTTTTATAAATATGTAACATGGATTTTATTATTATTTTTTTACACGTCTTTGGAAAATATTTATAAATTTTTCATCTTACACTATTTTTTAAAATTGTGGAACATATCCCCAAATTTACCATTTGTCGTATGTTTTTTTTTTTCACACGATTTTATTTATTTATTTATTTTGCACGGTTTTCTAAGAAACGTATCTACCGCGTGAAAAAAAGATTTGGGTATATAATGAGTAAATTATATTAAAATTACATTAAAAAATTTAATAACGAATACAATGGTTTTTTAATTGTCTTTACGTAAAGTACCTATAGCATGTTGATCTATTTTAAATATTATTTTATGACATATTTCTCAAAGTGTGTGGAATGGGGTTTCCTGAAAACACCTTTTAGTTCTAAGAGTTCTATGAATAGAAAAAGTTTGAAGACCGCTGGTTAAGGTTCACAGGTAGGGTTCATAGGAGCCCAGCGCCTCAAAAAGTCTTAAGCTTCACTGACTCCAAATACTGTGAGCATTTACCAAGAGGATTTGGATGAAAGCCTAGCTGAGGGATTTGTGTGATTCGCTGAACATAAAAATAATGGGGCTGTTGCTACTAAAAGCGAAAAGCACAAGGCTCTTGAATTATAATTTTATAACGGAAAATTTATTGGAGTTGTGTTTCCCACACAAAAGTAAAAATAGTCTTAAGAATTTACTTACTTTTAGTGATTACTAACTACAACAGAGAACGTTTTGCTTCCATATTTAAAGTTTCTAAAAAGCGAGTTAAGGAACACAATTGGGCAAGATCAGCTAAATAATACCTCCCGTAACGTACACTGGCCATTCTTATGGGGGAGGGATTACATTCTAAAAAAACACGTAGACGAAAGTACCGAGGAGCAGGGATGCCTTAAGACTTCTTAAGGCCCTGGGCCCCTACAAAAATTTAGGCCCCACCTATCACCCTTAAAAGTAGACAGTACATATCATACGTTATCAAATATTCGTACAAACAATAACCCGAAACAAATAAATGTGTATGACTTACAATCGCACAAACCGGCTCGTCCGACTGCCACTATTTGACTGGAGGTGCATGGCGGTAGGCCTTAACCTATACAAGGACGACAATCATCATATATAGCCAGTTGACATATAGTTCGAAATTCCCAGTTTTTCGGAGAAAACAACCGGAAATAACATTTGACATTTGAAATTATTTGAATCATTATCTTATTAAGGCTGAGTCGAGAAGGAGACGAGGCCCCCATTATGGTCGAGGCCCTGGGCCGGGCCCAGCAGGCCCATGTCTTAAGACGTCCCTGCCGAGGAAAGTTTTTTATGGGAAAAATTTAAAAATTTGTTGGTCTATGGGGGAAGAGAGGGTTGAACCCCTACCAATCCTTTGTTTATGGCACTGTGTGTGTGTACCTCAACTTAACATTAAATATAATTTTTTTTTAGAGAAATTGATTTGCATAGTGTTATCTTTAAATTTGCTTATACTGAATCGAAAAAAGTTTGTTTGTAAAAGTTGTGTTTGTTTTATAGTACAAAACCTGGTGCTTCCTTTTAACATTTGTTACAGGCCTTGCACTGACTTAATCCGATTCTGTCATTCCCCGTGATTCTGCACAAATTCCTTCCACTGTTTTTTTTTTAAAAATTAATAATGCCTTATAACACACGAATGTATAACGCAGCCCAGATTTACTATCAAAGAAGATTTGGTTTTTAATGAAATAAAAGGGGGAATTGGGGATCTTTCGAACTGGCTATATGGTGCTATCTACATCTACAACATTTTTCAGAAAACGTCGATGTAAGAGAAAAAACGTATACAGGTACAGGTAGTTATCAAAATAATGGAAACGCATGTGAATAAAAGTTGCATTTTCGAATGCGCTTCGTAAGCATTAAAATAAAATAATAGCTACCATTTTTTAATAAATAGAAATATATATTTTCTGGTATTATGTGGTAGCTTTATTAAAGTTCTGTAAGTTATGGATTTTTTTCAAAAGCGTAAAATGTCTGACCTTTCAGATTTTCAATAAGGCCATATTGTAGGAGCCCGTCTAGCTGCAGCAAATGAGACCGAAACATTCCGACTTTTATGCGTTTCTAGAGGTACGATAGCTAAATCATAACAGAATATACATATATACAGAATAATAAATTACCGAATATGTAGCGGGGGGGGGGTTAAGTGAACCTCTTGTCCAAATTCATGAGTGCTCTCGAACTCATTTATGTGACTAAGTAAACTTTGCTGGAATTAACTTTAATGTATGTCTTCCATTAGCGGCATTTTTACCAATAAATTGGACTTTTACTACTTCAGAAATAATTGTAATATTTTCACTAGTTCTCAGTAAATTTTGCTAATGAAATATAATTTACAATAGAGAAGTAACAATCTTAAATAACTACCATAAGCTAGCCATATATTTAAATGTACATGCAAATACAGGTAATTTTTTTAAAAATAATTATAAAGGAAGAAGAGAAAGGGAAACAATTTTTTAGTAGGCAATATTATTTTAGCGCGTCAGGACAATCTCGGCAAAGAAAATAGCGGACGGAAAAAGAAACTCAGAGAAAGAGACCGGCGGATGTTGAAACGGATTTTAATGTCTAAAAAGAGAACAACTGAAGCAAAAGTGATCACAGAACTCACAATCAGCTTCTTGATTCTCCAGTGTCAATGTTTGCAGTTAGAAAGCACTTTAATAAACAGAACATTTACGGCAGAGCAGCAATCCCCAAGCCACTTGTCTTAAGTCTTAATGCCAAACGTCGTCTACAGTGGTGTCATACTCATAAAATCTGGTAGATTGATAAATGGAAGAAATTAATATGGTCTGACAATTCTTTTTTCACACTTTCCCTATAACAGTATGGGTGCACGTTTGGAGGACACCTGCACAAGAGCGTACGGTCGTGACTGCCTTCTTCCAACTGTCAATCATGGAGGTGGATCTGTCATGATATGGACAGCCGTTTTGTGGTTTTCTGAAACACTAATTGTGTGGACCAATCGTAACCCTGAAAGGAAGGATAACTGAAGATAAATATAGAGAAACTAGCTGACCAGGTCCATCCTATGATACAAACTTTGTTTTCTCCAGGAGGTGGAATTTCCCAGGATCATTATGCATCTATCCATGCAACGGGATTTATCCAATTTGGGTTTGATGAACACGAGAATGAAGTTAAACATTCACTTTGGCTCACACAGTCACCCGACCTCAATATAACTGAACCGTTATGGTCTACTTTAGAGCGTTCAATACGGAATCGATAACCTTCATTGACATCTCTCCCAGAACTTTCACAATATCTCCTTGAAGAATGATACAATATTCCTCTAAGCACTATTCCGCTCTTTTATGAACCGATTCCTAGACGAATTAAAGCTGTATTGCATGCCAATGACGATCCTACACCATATTAATAAAAGATTTTTTATAAATCTAAGGTGTTGCCATTATTTTGATAGTCACCTGTTTATATTATACCAGAGGTGGGGAACCCATGGCCTTGAAGCTGCATGTGGCCTCTGTGAGTTTCTTGAACGGCCTTCATAAAAGCTAGAAATTGTATTAGTTAATATTTAATTATATATATATAACAACAGTTAGCAAACCAATGGAATTAGATAAATAATGGCATTAATGTATGTATGCATGTTTTAATGACTGCTTATGGGAATAGCCAATTGAACATTTCAAATGTTAGAACGCCATATAGTGCAACATGGCAACACTACCAGAAATGATTATTTAAAGGATCAATTAAGGCTTGGTGTTATGAAGCTTGATCTATATATATATACACGCTTACATAAATAAAAATACCAACTGTGAAACATAAAAAGTTACAATATAGGATCTATGAATTTTATAATTTTATAAAAAAATCGTAATTAATGATTAATGTTATAACAATTTTTTACCCTTACGTGAACATAAAAATGTTTTACATTGAGACTTTTTATGTCAAATAATAAATAAATAAGGATTCAATTTTTAATAATATTTCTATAAATGTATACAAAATTGTTAAATCTATTTTTTTTAATAAAAAAAACTATAATAATTCCATAAAAGTCACATTTATAGGTACATTAATCTATGAGGCCTCCTTTATTACTAATTAATTTACATGTGGCCTCTAATGGTAAAAAGGTTCCTCTCCTCTGTATTATACTCTCTATGAGGAGAGAATTTTTCCATGCGTATCATCTAGCTCTGCGCCGAATGACTTTCTCTCCCCCTGCTTATGAACAAGTCTGCTGCGTTACTGATCGGCTCGCGGCGGACATAACATCTCTCATTGAATACATCACAAACAACACACACATACATGTTGTAACGTCTTTGCTGGAAGCGTCTAAAACTCAAGTGTGGACATCTGTTGAAAGCAAACGTCACAGACTTTTGGAGAACTGTCGAAAGCACAAACGTTACAGACTTGAAACGAAAACGAGACGAGCGAATGAACGGCATGCGCTGTAGCGATTTGGTAGAAAAGAATTTAGTTTGAAAAATGATAAAAAAAAGTTAACATTAAATTTCTTGGCTGTCAAAAAAAAGAGAAAAATCTGAGGAGATACTCTTGGAGTATAAAGAACTTGGAGTAAAAATTTAGAGAATTAGAGACTTAAAATTAGAGAGAAATAAATATTTTTCTTTTATTACTACCTTCGGCGGTGAAGATTCATTTACGCTACGTGACAGTATTAATAAAATGTTTTTTCACCACACTCTCACCTAAATTTAATATTTTATACACCTAATGTAATTTTCTAATTTTTTAATGCTTTTCTTTAATCATTTGGACATATAATTTAAATTTTTAATATCTTAATGCAGCAAGATAAAAGCTGAACTCATGTAACCACCCAGTTCCCAAAAGAAAGGAAGCTGCGGGAAGCAGGTTCTGCGATAATCCATCAACTTATGTATATCATTTCGCACATGGTTATCAGAAGCAGATTAAACTAGTTAGAGGCCCCCGGTAGAAAAAAGCTTGAGGCTCATGAACTAAAGAGTCAAAATAACAAAATAGTGAAAAGATTCCCTGAACTTAAATTCTCAAAATAAAAAGCATTGCTATTAATAAAACTCAACAGCTAAAGAAAAATCTTAACTGTGTTTTAAAAAATTAAAAACCTTACAAAAGAGCTTACAATTTTGTTATACAACTTTACTTCTTGATATTTCTTTGGCAAATTAATCAATTGTCTTTGTCTTATATTTTTTTTCCAAAACGTCTTGTTCTATATATAATATGGTCATGTTGTTCAATTTATCTTCTCTCCCATAGTACTTCTTAAATAATTTTTAACAATCTTTAAAACCGAAAAAGATCTCTCACAAAATGCATTCGATATCGGAATTGTTAGAAATATTTTCAAAAGTATCTCTACACATTAAGGAAAGTATATCAACATTTCTCTTGCAATTCGATAAATTTCGAGTGGGGTCTTCGTTGTATCTTTGTTTTAAAAAAAATAGTAAAAAAACTTATCTAATTCATATAGTTAAAATTAAAAGATTCAATATCATCTTTGTAAGTTTCCTTTAGATTTTGTGTGGCTTTCTTCTTAATTTCAGGTAATAATTTCTCGTAAAAAAAATACAATAAAATGTTTCATAACAGTTTCATAAATCTCAGCACTTCAGGATATTTCAGCTCTGGCCCTATCGCATATGACATACAATGACTTTACTATGACGTCAACTCATAACCGACTGCATTACGTTCATAGAAAATAATTTTTGCTCTTCTGCTGCTTACAAGCTTCTCCAGCTTCCTCTTCAAACGAGAGCTTTGATAAATCAATTGCTCCTTGTTCCATTTCTCTAAATTCATTTCTCAAATTTTGTATAGAATTTTCTAGAGATTTTAGAGGACCAGATCCTTTTAATAATTCACAGTCAACTTTTTTTTAATTATTTGCTAGTAGTATTTATTCTCTGGTATTACAAATCATGGTCATTAGGGAGGTTGCATATTTGTCCATCTGTTTCATAAGGAAAGTTGCCTCTAGTGTTGTAGTCGTTATTTCCTCAATCGTATCCCGAATTACAGCCATAACCACTTTTATTAATCTGAACTGAACTGAACTGAACTCAGTAACTCAACAGCCCATGAGGGCCAAGGGCTGCTGTGCCTATCTCAGTTTACGTGACCTTAGGCCCTGGGGTGCATGCGCAGAGTATTTCGGTCAAGTGGTCAGTCCAACACGAAACACCCGGTGTTCAGTTCCCAAGCAAGCTTGGTACTCTTTTATCAACCCACTGAAAGGACGAAAGGCTGAGTCGATTTATTAATCTAATTGCTTTTACTATCTTGCTATTAAGGCCTAAACTCAACTAGCTTGAAATAGTTCGCTTTGAACTAGACATATCTTTTATCACATAACTCCATTTTGTTTCATTTATCTTCACTAGTAAAATACACTGATGGAAATAAAAATCCCATTACCAAGAAGTTGTGCTATATCAACGAAATTTGGAAATTTAAAAATTTATACATTTAAAATATAACTTCGATTCAATTTTTTTTAAGGCGCTGGTTGTGCTACTTTGAGGATGCGAATCAAGTGTACTTTAAATGCACGCTATAATGTTCGTGAGTGTTATTTATCGTTGAGATTTCACGCAGTGAGTCGATGTTAGTCCAAAAAGACTTTAAGACGGAGAAGCCATTATTAACAACTCACTGAGTTTGAACAAGATAGTAAGTAGAGCCAAAAAAGATGAATTTTCTTTTCTCGATATTACAGAAAGACTTGGTAGGAATGCATCCACTGAGTAGGAATTTTGACAGACACTAACTACCTCAAGAAATGTATTGTTCAATCCCGCACGGGTCACCACTGAAAGAAAAGGCTGCCGTATTCCCCACATGGCTGGGGAGCATTGTAATGCATCTACAGCAGAAATTACTGTTTTTATAGGCACCAGAGTGACACAGTGAACGGCAACAAATCAATCGTTTGAGAAATAGCTCCCAGTCAGACACCCTGTAGCGCTCATACCATTAGCTCCAAATCACTGGCATCTGCAACTTTAGTGATGTCATGCCAGAGATAATTGTTCGCCAATCAAAGCTGATGTTGTCTTGATGCTAGTGATGGCTGTACATTGATCAGAAGGCCAGGTCAGCACCTGCAAATGTTGTAAATTAAATGTAAAATATAGATGGCGCTGCAAGTCAGCTAAGATTATATATACTTTGTTTGGCTTGTAGAGTCAGTGAGTGTTACGTAAAGTTCTTTGCTATAATGTCTTCTATGTGTTTCGTCCAATAAAGAAAAATAACTAAAGGATGGACTTGAACTAATTACTGGAAAACATAAAATTATTATTGATATGATCACCTAACTGATCCATGGAAATAAGGATTTAAGGAATACAATAGTAAACAACCCTTCGGTGGCCTATACACACTGGGCGTGCACGTAGAGTTATGACCTGACGCGAGAAATTTTCTTTGATTGCAGGATCACTCTCGAGGTTAATTCACATACCCTGACTGTAAACTTGTACGTCAGTCTGGTAATTCAAGCTGCTGCAAAGTCATTTATAAATACCATTCAAGGGATGTTTTCAACAGGATAATGCACGCCTTCATACCCCATTGTAATCCAACATGCTCTGTAGAGTATCAAAGTGTTACCTAGGCTTGATAGATCACCAGACCTTTTTCAATGAATGATTTTTCTAATAAATCGGAAATATCGCGGCAAGAAATATCCTTAAGATTGAACTTTACGGTAAGTGCCACAGATAAAGTATCAGCATTCAATCTGGATTTCTCACTTGTCCAAAAATCATTACTAATTAAAAAAATTCTTTCAACTGTGTGCTGCATTACGTTCATGGCAGCACAACTTAAATTCAACAAGAATAACTAAATTTTCATATGGAAAGTGTTCATTTTTGAAATGGTTAAGTATTTCCACCCATCTTATCAATTTCAGCATGCTGATTTACCAATTGTTCCAATTTATTAGAATTTAAATATACATTCAGTCTTCTAATTTATTCAAACAGACAACTGTCATTTATTTTAATATCTGGCATTTCTCCCGATAAAAACTCAATACAATTTTCTATATCTGCGCAATTTACTTGCGATGAAGTCAAACAACACCATTAAAAACTGTTATTTCCTGTGATATTTGTTTCAGACCATTCTTCGACATATTGGAAACATGTTTGGTAAAATTTCTACACTTCTTTGGTAAACTTTTTCGTTGAGCCCAAATCTGATCTTTTTAAGTTTGACTTTTCTTTTTATTATTCAAGGAATACATTTTTCTTCGAATTACTGAAGAACAAAATCGTTCAAAATACTAACTTTTGTAGCTGAAATATATTCACCATCAATCTTTTGAATCGTTTGGAGGAAAATAGATACCTGACTACGTATAAAATACATTAATATCTCCGATAATTTATGCTGTACCGGGGCATGACGCGTTAACAGTTTGGCCTGACATCTCTGAATACAGTGGCATAACGGATAATATTAGACCCCCCCTTCAAAGTCAGGCTTTGGGCCCCCTAGAACCCTGCACCCCCACGATGTGGGGGTGTACGTTACGCCACTGTCTGAATACACAGATCAACAGATTAGTTTTAAAATATTGAAAAGGAGGACAAGTAGCAGCAAGGCCGGATCTACGTATGGGCTAAATGGGCTGCAGCCCAGGGTCCCCTGGTACTAGGGGGCCCCGTTCCCCGTAGAAGATAACAAACAGAAAAAGATGCTTGCAATCAAAATAGTAATAAAATATAATAAACCAGTAAAAAAATACAAATCAAAAATAAAATAGCTAAAATACAACATAAAATTTATTTTTATTTTCGAGAGCAAGAGCAATTTACTTTTGTTCTTCCACCCTACCACCGAATACTCAGAAATTAATAGACAGAGGCTCTATCATAGAGCGGCACTGACGAGCATCACGCGAGCATTTATACAAACGTATAATATTTTAACGTAAACATTTGTTTTTGTGCAATAATAATTCTAAGTTACAATAATATACTGATTTGGTGCTGTGTCCTGTGCATAATACCTGAAATTAAAAGTTACTTAGGTACCTGTTAATTCAAGTTTCAGGTAAAAAATTGTAACGGGTCTATCCGCGAACCTCTCACTAATCCTTTTGGGAGATTTACGTCTTTTAAATGTTGTTCTATTGAAAATTTTCTCCCTAAGAAGAGGACATGGTTTATATAAATGAAGGCTTATATTTAAGCATTTTTAGGTACGAGAGAGATGTTAGGAGTTTTATGATAGAAGTTAGTGATTAGTGATTAACGGAAAGTGGTTGAAAGCTAGTCGAGAGTGGCTCGACGGTTGATTGCTTAATATTTAAGATTGTTAATTGACGATTTAGTTAATAAGTTATAATTGAATAATACCGACCAGAGGTCGAATAGCCGAGAAAAGAATTACGGTAATTCAGACCTCAAGTAATCAAAGAGTTCGAAGCGTAAGTTGATTGAATCATTATAAATTATTAAGTATCCTTTCTACCGTGCATTTACTCTTATACTTTATAGAAGAGTGCAGCTCCTTCCCTAGGTTGTTGAAATTTAGCAAAGGAATAATAAACTAGTTTGTTCTGACTGTGGCTGATCTTTATTCTAACTCCTAAACACCAATGAATGGGGCGGCCCGTTCATTACAAAGTAAGTAGCAATAAACATTTCTAAATTATTTAAGTATAGGAAGATATTAAAGTTATGATTAAATATTTTCTGTCTTTTCAATTTTTCAAAGATTGAAAACATCAGGAATTCCTGTAAATATGTATGTTGTCTTAAAATTTGTGATGAATAACTTAATTACTTTTATAGGATGGAAGAAAATAACAGTCATTTTATGTGGATTATGGAGATTTCCTGCGAATATTATGGATAAAATTAAAGTGGTCTTGATTTTCGTAATAAATCGGTTTTTTTAAGTATAAGTAGTAACAGCAAATAATAATTGACAACGAAAAAACAATATTTATTTAAATGGGGCAAATAATTCTTAAGTTTATTTCTATAAAAATCCCTTTAAACTGATGGGCCAACAAATAATAATAAGCGTTTTAGGTTTTAACGAGTGTGTACAATGGTTTTTAAAAAATAAACTAGGTACTTTTTTTAATTATCTTAGAAACCTCTAATTATTGACCTAAACTTTTAAATTTATTTTCAGGAAAATCAAGTCCTTAGTTAACAATATAAATAAATCTGGCACAGAAAATATAAAAGTGGAGCGGAAGTACTGTTAAGGCTACTCAGTACTCTACAAATCTCAAATATACCAAAAAAAATTTTTTTTTGTATTTTCTTGTGGCCCATATCATTGTGCAGCTTGCCACCACATTTCAGAGCTGATAACAAATTAATTTTTTTTTTTCAGATATTTGAATTTTTCTGAGCTTAGGTTTTGGTTTCTGTTTCATTTTAAAGCACT
The DNA here is from genome assembly GCA_019973955.1 of Trichonephila inaurata madagascariensis. Lineage (NCBI taxonomy): Eukaryota > Metazoa > Arthropoda > Arachnida > Araneae > Nephilidae > Trichonephila > Trichonephila inaurata. The sequence continues at coordinate 33,487 of BMAV01009904.1, read as the reverse complement.
CTTAAAGTAATTAGAAATATTTTTGAGTGCAATAAACTCTTTAAGTGTGAAATGGTTATTAATTTCAATTTTCATTACTAAAATCATTTCAGCTTGATTATGTTTTGAGTTTTTTGAGTTGTCACATAGTTACTTAATTCAGATTGATTTCCAGGCCATTTTTTTTTGTTTAAAAAATAACTTATATAACTTAGAAACTTTATTATCAATTTTTTTCAAGTTGAGAAAATGCCACGCGGCCAAAACTTTCTCAGGTTGCTATGAGAAACAATATTTCGAAGGGATGAAATACTACTGAATTTGATACATTTAAAAACGCCCTCAATTGATACTACTATTAGACTTCCGAATATACAAGTATTCTGAATACAAGTATTGCAGATAAAATTGAATATTTTCATCATATATCAAACTCCATTATAGTAAACATACTGTAGTACCAAATAATGCTATTTTTAAGTCGTGCACCACAAACACTCAAACTTGCTAAACTGCCCCAAATTAAAACTGGAAAAAATTAAATTTCATGTAAAAAGCTTGCGATTTTTAGCTTTAGTAGTAGTAGTATTGTGCACATAAATGCTTTGCGTTTCAAAACTTTTGTAAAAATAATAGGTTAAGATTAAACTGAATAACCTGTAACAAAGCTAAATAGTCAACAAATGCTATCAGTATTATGCAAAAATATATTTTGAATTAGAAAATAATGTTTTCAATCATATTAAATTAAAGTAATGTTTTAATGTAGAAATATTACATTGGGAAATAATATATTAAAAAATTAGAGCTTAACGGGCATTATAAGTTTTTGTTTTAAGCCTTTACAAACTTTAAATGCGTTTTTCTCAGACTTTTAATTTTGAAGGTATAAGTGTTTTCTAAACCCTAAAGCTTTTTTTCTGTTAAAGATAGAACCTTGAAATTTTTTGTATGTACTCCTAAATGTATGCACTTTAAAAGTTAGTATGGATTTAGGTCTGAGATCTCTCTAGTTATTTCTTCAAAAAATGCTTAAGTTAATATTGTAAAAAAATTCGTGTTTTTTCCAGATTTAGCTAGAAAAATAATTATTAAAAATCAACAAGGGAACAGTTTTTCAAATTCATACTAACTTCTGTTTTAACCCCCAAGGAAAATAAATAATTTAAAATTACTAAACAATTTTAAAAATTTAGCATTTTATAAGAGTTTGAAAAAACTTCAAAATTGTGAAAATGTGAAATTAAAATTGTGAAATAATGGCTTGTCACATTGACTTTTTCCTTACAGAATCAGCTTAATAATATAATCTAAGTATAAAACATAAATTATTTTTACTGTTACTATCTCCAAAAACAATTTTTGAAAAAGGGCACCTGTGTAGCTTTAAATCAAGAAAAAGAAAATTAAATATGTCAAAATTTTAACTTTTTTTACAATGGAACAAAGTAACAAGAATATAACAAACGCAGATACATTAACAAGTGAAAGGTAAAGGAACTTAGTAAAAGAAAACTGAAAAACCCAAAAAGCAAATATTAATGATGAAAATATGCAATATCTCGATTACCAGCAGCCTTCTGAAAAAGATATTGTTCAGCCAGAGGACATCAGTAATGCCCCGACAGAAAAGTGTTTAGAAAATGTTGGGTTTGAGCTTGAGAAATACGTTGACGTGGGTTCATGGCCTAAATCGCTTAGTAATAATTTTATTGATAATATTCTTTCGCATGTGAAATGAGTTATTTTCAAAATAAAGATCTAAACAATATATATTCTTTTTCTGTAAGAGAATACAAAAAACAAAAGTGATCATTTTCGAATAATCCTTTCACTTAAAAACTTAAAAATGGCCAAGTGCTGGAAAGATCTTGGCTATGTTATTGAACAAGTGTTTTTTGTTTGACCTATACAAACTTTTTTGTAAAACAAATTCTCAATACACAACCGGCTTTTCTGATTGGAAACACGTAACACGTTGTTTAGAAAATCATGAAAATACTATTGAACATAAAATTTCAATGTTAATTTGGTTGACACGAAAAGAAAATAAGTCTGTTTTAGATAATTAAAGGAGCAATTAAGAAAAGATGCAGAATAGTACCACAATGTCCTCAAACGTGTTGTTGTGGTAGTTAAGTATTTGGTTACAAGAGGTTTAGCATTTAAATGTACCGAGGAAGTTTTTGGTTCTCCTCATAATGGTAGTTTTATTTGTGCCCTGGAACTGCTAGCAGAACTCGACCCATTCATTCGTGAACATATTGAACAGCAAGAATTACGACCGAAATCGTTAATATCGTACTTATCAAAACAATATATGAGAAAATAATTGAGATCATGGGCAAGCACAAATCATTAAAACAATTACAACTCACGGAAATAACAATGACACAAAGAACTATTCAATTGCGATGGATTCAACTCCAGATTTGTCCCACAATGACCAACTTGTGATTATATTACGGTATTGTTTTCGGGGAAAAGTGTATGCAAGATGTGTCTCATTAATTAAGATAAGTAGTCACACTGGCTTATACTTATTTAATTTTCTACAAGAAGTTTTAGAAACAAACGGACTGCTATTGGATAATTGCAGGGGACAGTCATTTGACAACACTGCCAATATGTTCGGACGATGTAATAGAATGCAAGCCATTATAAAAGAAAAAAACAAAACAAATTTGCTAATTATGTGCCGTGTGCTGCTCATTCTCTTAATCTGGTTGGTGCAGAATAAATTTAAGATTATAACTGAAATCGTGAACTCTTTTGGTTTTGTGTAACAAATATATGTTTTCTTTTCTGCTTCGACCCATAAGTGAGAACTTCTAAATCGTGAAATTAAACTGAATTTATCTTAAGAAGTTAAAATCAAACCAAATGGTCTTGTCACTACAATGCTGTTGAAGCCTTAAAAAGTAATTCTGGTAATATCCTGAATATTCTTATGATATTTAGTGACAATGAAAATGAGGAAATTGATTTTCGAAAAGATGCAGTAAATTTATTTAATACATTAACAAAACTCGAGACTGCCGTTTAAATTATATTTTGGGAAGAAATTTTAGGAAGATTTAATTCAGTTAACAAAAATTATAGAGACTCTTGGTTTTGACATCTATGAAGGGAATGTTAATTATGTCATTAGAAACGTTTATAAGCAATGTACGGCATGAATCAGATAAAAAACTAAAGGAGTATCAAGACGCAGCCAAAAAAATTAAGTCCTAGTTTAGAGATAGAATATAGCGATGTGAGTAAGAAACCGGTTATTTCAAAATTTGTGGATAAATCCACAGAAAAAGGTGTGCATGGGACAGAAAAATTTAAAAGAGACACGCTTATCGCTGCGTTAGATAAGCTAATTCTTGATTTAAATACAAGAAGTCACGTACATGCAGAATGTAGTAAGAAATTTAAATTTTTGATGAATTTGCAAGATCAAGGTAAAGAGAAAGTTGATTTGGAGAGTGTACGCGCTATTATTGATTACTATTCAGATGACGTAGAACAAATATTTAGTAAATGATCTACTTATCTAAAACAAGCGGAGCTAGAGTCCTATACTTGTAGTAATATGTTCAATTTAATTTTTGAAAAGAAATTTGTGGACGTTTTTCCAAATTTGTCCACCATTTTAAGTATTTTTATAACGCTCCCTATTACTGGTTGTGAAGCAGAGCTTGCGTTCTCTAAAATGTCCTATATAGAAAACAAATATAGGGCAACAATGACAGATACTAGGATTAATTATTTATTAGTTCTTTCTATTAATACTGATCTCACCAAAGACTTAAAATGTGATCAGCAAATAAAAGAATTTGCAGCACAAAAGTGTTGAAAAGTTTTTTTGTAAATTATGTTATTGCTTATAACGTATTTAAATCGTTTGAAATAAAAAAATAAAAAAAAAAACCTCAAGTTTCGTATATTTTAAATTTTCCCCCACAAAATTTTTTTTTAGGAAAATTTCAAAAATTTTAATTATTTAGGAGGGCCCCCAAAGGTCACGGACTGGCCCTGAGTAGCTGGGGTGGCTCTAGGACCAGACAAACAGGATCCATGCCCGAGGCGGCAAATTTTAAGGGTGGCATTTGGATCCAATTTGAGAAATATTTATTTGTTCCAAATTTTTTATATATTTTCTGAAATATTATTTGGTGGGAATTTGGTATTTTGTTTAACGTATCTTATTTCCTTATTTTGTACTCTGTATGTTTAATGCCAGTTTTCTTTTCTCTTGAAACTTGAAGGGTTCGAGGCGGGAGTACATGTAAAATCATGAAATTCGATATGTTTGCACATCTTTCACCAGTCACTTTCTCCCCAGCTCGGAGTCGGGTCTCAACGGACGTTCCTTTCACCCATACGATGTTCGGTTTCAGTTAGCCAAAAGGGGACAGGAGTAATTAGAGTTTTTGGTTGATAAGAGAGCCACATGTGATATTTTATTTGTCTCGAGTGTAGTTACTATAAGTTAAAATAAACGCTTGTGAGATCCCCACCATCAGTAGACTCTTTTTCGAAGAAATTGGCTGGCTGAAATGGGCGATTCCTTCTCTTACATTTTACTCGTTTCAAATAATCACTGGTAAGTATGATCTTAATTTCGAATTATTTTGTATTTTTAAGACTTAAAATAATATATATAATTGCCATACTTCCTTTTCTTTCGCAAAAATTGTTCTATAGGTGCATATTTATGTGAACAATTCATCTTTTTTAAGCATAATTTTTTGCTTTGCGAGAGGGGCGGAATTTTCCATTTTTGTCCGAGGCGGCAAAACTGCTATGCCGGCCCTGCAAGTTGGAGGACACTTTTCGAGGAAGGACAGAATCTATAAAGGAAGGACTGTCATCCCTAAAAGAGGATGATTGGTCACCCTAATTAATACAATCAAAATAGTTGAGCCAACCGAATTCTTACTTTTAAAATTGATAATATGTTTTTGGCATCAACCAAGGTAGCTTGCTTATGCGGCATCGAAACTAAGGGGCCTTCTCATTAGTTCCACGGATTCCAGGCAAGCTAGGTGTGTTGGATTGAGCTCCTTTGATATAAAGATGCGCATGATAATTTGTTTTGGTTGGATGTAACTTTGACACAAGAAAAGCAAAGATAATTGTTTACTTTTTTACTAATAATAATTTAAATTACTGTGTGACAGTACAAAATTTGTTAGAAAAGGCTTGTGCCATCTGGTTGAATTGTAAACAATGGAGCCCAAGAACTGCATTCTTATTTGTAATGATGAAACCATAGAGCAGGTTAAACGATATGCTACGATGTGCCATGATTTTTTAAGAAAGTCAACATGTTTCACAGAGGCTTTCATTTTGGTAAAGTACATTTCACGTTATATATTTTAAATATAGTAAATCGCATGTTTAGATTAGAAGTTAATGTTAGGATATGTTGGATTTTTTTGGATCATGTGTTAGAATCTTTAGAAAATCACAGAATCTCTAAAATTTGACTGCCTTTTTATTTTAATTATCTTCGTAACTTCCCTTAATTTTCATCATCTGTTTTTAAGTGTTATATTCTATACCTATTTAAATGCCTCTTTTGACTTTTTAGGCTGCAGTTTACAATTTACCTCAAAAATATAATTTTTTATAAATCTAATCAAAAAGTATTGTTTGAATGGTATTGTACAAATGATTGTACTGCTCTTTTTATTATTTTGTGTCCCTTTTAAAGCTATTGAGGAAAGTAATGTAAAAAGAAAAAAAATCAACACAAGTCCAGTTCCATGTGCTGATCGATTGAAACAATTCCTTAAGTGGATTGTGATTGCTTGTCTGTGGTTTTACACTTATATTACTCAATTTATGAAATAATTTCTAATATGTTTTATGAAGTAGAACAAACAAAATTGTTTATTTGTAGTTGATGCCCAACATATAACAATCGGGACGATTCCCAAACCAAAACTTCGTTTAGGCTCATTAAAATTATATAAATTCCGCAATTCAGTTTTCTTTCCCAAAATTTTATTGCAGCAGCTATATACAGTGGGCCACCAAAGTGTTCGTACACTTGCAATTTCTTACAAAATTTAATGTTTTCGACAAATAAAAATTAATATATTGTAATTGTAATTTTTTTTATATCTGCAACTTGTTCTTAATGTAATAACATAATTAATTTTTTAAAAATAGTATAAATATTTTTTTAAAAATTAATAATTAAGAAGCTACTAAAAAATTACGCCACAAAAGTCTTCATACACTTAACAAAAATCTCAACTTTGATTTAAATATTGTATTTCTTTCTTAATTTAGTACTTAGTGGGATATCTTTTAGTGTCCACAACAACTTTTAAGAATCTTGGTATATATTTAATCAGTTTCTTGTAATTTCTGCATAGATTTTCCTCCATTCTTCTGCGATTGTTTTTACTTCACATTATGTGTTTATTTGTCATGTTTTCTTTTTTTTTCACATCAAAATCTCACTAAATATGTTCTACTGGGCTAAATAAAGGGATTGGGGAGGTGTTTTCATAATTTCGTGACAGTTATAGAGACACCAGTGGTGTACATTGAGAGCAGTGCGCTTGGCGTCATTATCCTGTTAAAAAAAATTAAGTCGTCTCCAATATCCGAATTTCAGGCGGATAATTTAAAATTTCTCTTTAAAATATTTAAATGGAGTTCATGATTCACAATACCATAAAAAAATATCAAACATTGAATCTTTTAAGGCACAAAATTTTCATGTGGGCATGGTGTGGAAGTTTGGAGAGTACGGTGCCAGTTGGGGTGCTGCCCTTGTCACTAAGGATCAAAATTATGAGATCTTTTTACACTTCTACATTATAATCACAGCATCTTTTATCCAATAGTGAAGGAGAGAGATTTCTCAAATTTTAATCTAGAGACACTGCAGTCGTATATAAACTTGTACCATCACCTAAACTTGTGTTACAAATTTTATTTTCCAAAAAATTGCATCTTGGTCTGACGTAAGCTCAGATTTTTCATTTTGATAAATTTAAGAAATGAATTTATTTTAAGTTTTTGACAATAGAGTCTTCAGGATGATCTACTTCCTGTTGAACTTGTCTTTGATAATCAAGAGTATATTGTTCAGTTTAGAAATTGGCCATGCGTTTCCTGAATTATTAAATCAGACTCAGAATTTGTTAAATTCAAATTTTGGACATTCTTAATGTATGGATATGTTTTATTTTCTTGAGCAATCAAAGTCACAAATGCTAGACTTATTAGTTAGCATGAAAATGTCAATTGAATATTTCAAAATCAGTGCTAAAAATTAGTAGTTGATAAACCCAATGCTTGGTGTACAAAATGGAAGTGAGGTTTAGTTGGCATGCTATGTATGCCCAAATATGTATTTCTAAAAATTTCTGTTAAAAATAAAATAGATAAAGGCCTTGTAGTAAACTTCCACTCGTTCTTATGCAAAAATTTGTTGGAATGTTTTGTGAGGATTTGATAAGAATTAGCTATTAATTAAACAATCTCTCTATATATTTTGTCCTTTCAATCAATTATTTCAATGCTAACTTAAGCTGATGAGGTGCAAGTCAGTTTTAATCTACTTTAAATATGAATGAGAAAAAAATAGTGTAAATAATTTGTATTTGAGTGTTTAATGCATTTATATTACTCTATGTTATGTTTATTGCATGTTAAAATTGTACCATTCACAAGCAATGCTGCCCCTTACGTTATAATGGCGATTCAGTGAGAACTTGGCGAAATCTTGGCGGTAGAGCCAAGTTGGCATCATTTTTGGCGACCAAGTTGGCGAGTTAGGAACCTTCTGGAATCTTCTAGAAAGTAGTGGATCTCTCCACTAATGTCACGAGCGGCTATATTTCTGGAAGTTTCTGTCACGCCTATAAATAAGATGCTCGCCGGGACGGCGGGGGGGTCTGGATTAAACCAGCGAGTAGTGAGGATTGTTTTGACTAGCGATTAGCTCGGCTGTGCTTGTGAATAATCTTTACTTGCCTGTATTTTTAAACACTGTTTATTGTGTTTGATTGCTGTTGAAGGTGTGAAGACCTTCGGATATTTACTCTGTGAATATTGCTGCTGAATCCTGTATTTAAAGGATTGGATTTTTGTTAATAAATTCGCATCGCTTTTGAAGAACTGTTTGTTTTCTTTGTGACTGTTTTGCATAAAATCCTCGAAACCTCGGATCTACGTAACAGTTTGGTGTCAGAAGTGGGATTTTATGCCAATAACAAGAGTGATGGATGAGCAGCTGAAGGCTCTGTTGGAAGGCATCAATGCCTTGAAAAACTGCCAAGAAGAGACTAGGCAAGAAATGCAGAAAGGCCAGGTAGAAATGCAGAAAGGTCTGGAAGAAATAAAGGAAAACCAAGAAGAGACAAAGAATAACCAAGAAGAGACAAAGAATGATTTAAAGAATAAAATGGAAAAAGGTTTGGAAAACGTACAGACATGTCAAGAAGAGCTGAGAAATACTTTAGAAAAGAAAATCGATAGCGTGGAAGAAAAGATTGCAGTAGTTGAAAAGAGGATAGAGAAGAAAGTAGGGGAAGAAATAGGAAGAATTAAAAGAATAAGTTGAAGAAATAGGAAGAAATTAAAGAGCACGTTGAAGAAGTAGGAAGAATTAAAGAGCATGTTGAAGAAAGAATTGAAGAAGTCGCTAAAAATTTTACCCAGCGATTTGAAGATCTGGAAAAGAAGCTTCTAGTTTATGGGAATACAAAGAATGAAAGCAAGTTTGTACCTGTTCCTTCGGTACCTGTGCCTGCTTCTCCAGTGCCTCTGACTGCCTCACCAGTGTCTGTGAAACTCTCCACCTATGACGGAAAAACCAACTGGGAGGTATATAAGACTCAATTCTCCATAATTTCTGAAGCCAATGAATGAATGGACTGAAGGGGTGAAAGCATGTCAGCTAGCAGCATCCCTTAGAGAAGAAGCTGCTGAAATACTGCAGACTCTTCCCGACACAGAGCGACTGAATTTGAACTCCCTATATAATGCTCTGGATCTTCGGTTTGGCCAGATATACAATTGCTCCAAGGACTATGCACGTCTGCAGATGAAAACAAGACTCCAGAAAACTGCAGAAAGCTTGCAGGAGTATGCCTCCGAAGTAGAAAGGCTCGCCAACTTGGCTTTCTTCGACCACCCAGCAACTGTGCAAGAAACAATCTCCTTGCAGTATTTCATGGACGGCGTGAAGGAGGAGGAAATTCAGAAGGCTGTAAGAATGGCAGATGTCCAAGATCTTAAATGTGCCCTGTTATATGCTCTGAAATTGGAGACCGCCAATGAAGCCAGTTGCAGAGACCGCCATTCCATCAGCGGAGCTAGAGTGACTGCAGATGCACCCTGTGAATCTCCATGGATGAAGGAGATGAAGAAATTGAAAGAAGAAATTCAAGACTTAATGGCTCAACTTCAGAACAGGAGGAGACGTAGCATCACATGTTGGGGGTGTGGTGAACGAGGGCATTTCAGAAGTAACTGCTCCCGAAACAATAAGAAAGACAGTAGCACCAAGTGCTGGGGTGCGGTGGAGAAGGGCACCTAAGAAATAATTGCCCTCAAATAAATAAGGAACATCCGCACCGTGCAAATGTAGTCGAGTCTAAGGAAGTGTGTAGAAACCTAAAAGGATCAATAGAGGGAAATGGAGACGTCCCTTCGAGAAGACCTTGCCCGGAGAACAGTAGATAGTACTCAAGAAAAGAAATTTGGCGTAATAGATCCAATAGTCTGCCAAGTTACAATGCCGTCAACATCGGCATTGGACCCGTGGAGTGATGAGAGCGTCCGAAAAGATCATCTGGCTGATCCTGAAATAAAACCAATTTTAGAATTCAAAGAGTCGTCTGACGAAAAGCCCAGCTGGCAGGACATCACCACTTTCCATCCTACAACGAAACGTTACTGGACTCTTTGGGACTCTCTCCATCTGAGAAATGGAGTGTTATATCGAAAATGGGAGTCTGACGACGGAAAAACATTCAAGTGGCAATTAATACTCCCAAAGACAAGAGTTTCAACAGTCCTTAAGGAACTCCATGGCAGTCCAACTGGAGGTCATTTTGGTGTTATGAAGACCTTACAAAAAGTTCGTGAGCGCTTCTACTGGAACAATGTGTGGAGTGACGTGGAAAAGTGTTGTCGCACATGTGATCCCTGTGCTGCACACAAAGGTCCCAGAAAATGCACTAGAGGAAGACTGCAGCTGTATAATGTGGGTGCGCCATTCGAACGTATAGCTTTTGACATCCTAGACCCACTTCAGAGATCGTCAGATGGCAACCACAACATCCTGGTCGTCATGGACTACTTCACTAAGTGGCCTGAAGCCTATCCTATTCCCGACCAAGAGGCCTCGACTGTTGCAGAGGTTCTAGTTCAACACTGGATCTCAAGATTCGGGGTCCCTCTACAACTGCACTCCGATCAAGGGAGAAACTTCGATTCTGCAGTTTGCAAGAGACTGTGTGAAATACACGCCATCGACAAAACCAGGACAACAGCTTTGCATCCTCAGTCTGACGGCATGGTAGAGAGGTTCAATCCGACCATCCTGAACAGCCTCTCTCCTGGTATCCAGTAATCAACAGGATTGGGACAAGAAATTGCCCTTTTTCCTGCTTGCCTACAGGAGTGCCTTTCACGAGACCACCGGCTATTCCCCATCCCAGATGCTCTTCGGACGAGATCTTCGTCTGCCTGCAGATCTTCTGTTCAGCCGACCACCAAATGTTCCTTTGGCGCCTGAGGAGTATGTCGAGAAACTCCTGGCACGGATGGAGGAAATGCATCATCTGGCTAGGGAAAGAATCGGCTTGGCTTCCGAGAAGATGAAGACCCGATATGACGCAAGAGCAACGGGACATGACTTCAATGAAGGCGACAAAGTGTGGTTATGGAATCCGAAACGTCGAAAATGACTCTCTCCGAAGCTGCAGACAAACTGGGAAGGTCCTTACACAGTCCTAAAAAGACTGAATGACGTTGTGGTGCGGATACAGAAATCGCCACACTCAAAACCAAAGGTAATACATTACAATAGGCTAGCCCCTTAGCTTGGCCAAGATGAATAAGATCCTTAAGTTCAGACCATGGTCATTAATGATTTTGTAAATAATGTAAATTATTTCTTTTCTAATTCCTTAGCTTTATTTTTTAATATTGGAATTTATGTTTACATCTCTTCATGTGCTTTGAATTTATTTGTATTGTATATGCTGTGGAATACATTTGTTACTTTATAGGTGATTGTTATGTGAATAGTTTGCCTGTAAATAGATGCCTCTTACTCAAGGATTGTACTGCCCGGGACGTGCAGTCTTTGAGGAGGGGGCAGTGTTACGAATTTTGTGTAAATAGTGTAAATAATTTGTATTTGAGTGTTTAATGCATTTATATTACTCTGTTATGTTTATTGCATGTTAAAATTGTACCATTCACAAGCAATGCCGCCCCTTACGTTATAATGGCGATTCAGTGAGAACTTGGCGAAATCTTGGCATCATTTTTGGCGTAATTGGCGACCATGTTGACGAGTTCGGAACCCTCTGGAATTTTCTAGAAAGTAGTGGATCTCTCCACTAATGTAACGAGCGGCTATATATCTGGAAGTTTCTGTCACGCCTATAAATAAGATGCTCGCCGGGACGGCGGGGGGTCTGGATTAAACCACCGAGTACTGAGGATTGTTTTGACTAGCGATCAGCTCAGCAGTGCTTGTGAATAATCTTTACTTACGTGTATTTTTAAACACTGGTTATATTGTGTTTGATTGCTGTTGAAGGTGTGAAGACCTTCAGATATTTACTCTGAATATTGCTGCTGAATCCTGTATTTAAAGGATTGGATTTTTGTTAATAAATTCGCATCGCTTTTGAAGAACTGTTTGTTTTCTTTGTGACTGTTTTGCATAAAACCCTCGGATCTACGTAACAGTATTTATCAATAAATGCTGGTATCCAGCTGTATTCCTTGAACTTCACACAAAGTTTTAATCCTTTATTCAGGAACAAATATAAACTCTATTAGATTGAACTTATTGTTGTTAGACTATATATCTTCACTTTCTCTCTCTTGAACTCTATTCACTTGACTTTAAATAGTAGTTTTATTTTGCATAAATCCTTGACAAAAAGCGTCTTAAACAAAAGTCTGAAAAGAATTTCTACTTGAGGATCAGTGAAGAACCAAAATGAACCCATAAAAACCTTTCTGAATTATAACTGATAAATATCTGATTGAACTAGAATTTTATATCTTAAGAATTTTAAAATAAGTATGAAGAAATTGAGTCTTGACTTTGTTTGCTAAATAAAACTCTATGTAAATTAATATTCAAGTAAGTTCAAATAATGCAACTAAGATATTAGTCAATATTTCTTTTTAGATTTTTTTGGACTATGATTCTAATGTCTTGGATTTCCTAAATGAGAAATCTTTATTTTTTACTAATATTTTTTATTCAACTTTTTAAAGTTACTAATTTCCTTTTTTATATGCATATAAAAATATTCTTTTAAGGTTGCTAATTATATATAATTATTCTTTTAATGTGTCAGATTCACCATTTTAAAGATGCAAGATCAATAAGTGATGCATGTTCTTTAAATATATCCATTAAAAAAAAATTTTTTTTTGATATTTCCCAGACTAAAGTGAGTGGAGAAAGGAAGTATTAACATTTATATCTGTTAATTAAAGTCAAAGATTGTCTGGTGGAATTGTTGAATTTTTATATATGTACATTAGCATGAATTAGCTCCCATATGGTACAGTTGGGAAAATTTGAATAGTGAGATGGAATATTGTCCTTGTCAATTGACCATAATTCAGTATTTTGAATTCCCTCATCAACAATCCATTGTATAATTGTTTGTGGAAACCAATTCAATAACTTTGGTAGTAAATTTTGATGAATGGCTAATTACTAAAGATGCTACCAAGTGAAGTTGGAAATAAAGAAGTGATATATCTATATATTAAATATAAGTGATTATATAGGTATATTATTCTTGTGATAAATAAAACTGATTTTTTTTACATGCATTCTTAGATTTATTATTCTATTATGGTTCTATTGCTACAATAGCTCGAAAGAGACACTAATACAAACTAACTTTACCTGTTTGTCTAATTGGAAACAATTATGAATCCTTCTCTGAAATTAAGTCTGCAGTTTTTCGTTCTTTTACAACTGTAAGAAATCTTTTTTGTTACAGTTGTTTAGAATATCTCATTCATGCAGTATGTTTTTACTTGTCAATCATTTTTTATAGAAAATATGGAGACAGTAGTAGTTCTTGTGTGTGCAGAATCTTAGTTTTAGTCAAAGGGTTAACTTCTAGTCTATTTCTAATTCTTAAGGGGACATGGTACGATTTAAGCAAACATTTTTAATTTAAGGATTTTTAAAATTTTTTTGGTTGCCTCCTATGTATGTATAGTATGTTAAAGAGATTTTGTGCTCAAAATTTCATAAAAAGCTATCCATGTAATTTTTTAAGGAAAAAACTTCAAATTTGTGAAGTGATTTTAAAATGCTACTCCTCCTACAAAAATTTACATACATGCTTGAAATTTGATTTACAAGTACATCAAACTATGTATAATAAAAGTTGGTATGGGTTTTGCGTTAACATGATTGGTATTCATACAATAGTTCTTTTTATGAATGCTTATTGAAAATTCCTTAAAAAATGTATAAATTCTGAGTTCAATTATTTTTAAAAAAATAAATATTGCTTTGATTCAAAAATGCATACCAACTTTTGTTACGCGTACTATTAGCAAGAGGTAAAAAAAAATTCAAAGCATTAGGCACAATAGAAAAAAAGCCTTAGCATTTTAAATGAAGACAAACTAGTTATTTTATCTTTCTGAGATAAGTCAGTTTAAAGTTTTGATTTGCCATAGATGTGAATAAAAACGAACGTGAAAGCTATCATAATTCTGTGTTTTTTAAGTTTTGAGCTTTCAAATTTTGTGAGGTTATAGAAAAGTATATATAGAATAATTTAGACTAAAAAAAATTAAATTTGATTTTTTGACCGATTTTGGTGAATTGAATCGTACTGTGTCCTCTTAAAACATCGTAATGAAAAATGAAGGAATTGTGTACATTAGCATTCCCAAACTTTTTGACCTCACGAACCAGTAAATTCATAATTTATATCCCACAGATCACTAATAGGATTTTGTGAATGTTAAAATATATTTTTAAAAAAATTGTGATCTAAGAATGCAATTAGTGCATCTTTAAACATAACTTAACGGGATAAGTGAGTCTATTCCACATTTTTCTGGGGACCAGCGAAATTTTCTCATGGACCACCTCTTTGGCGACCTCTAGTTTACATAAAATGCAACTGGGACTTGGAGTCTTTTTTTTCTTTCTGGTGTGTTGCAGACATTGAGATGCTAGCTCGGTTGACATTCTCATCTGAACATGACTCGGAATTGCCAGTTGTATTGTACTGTAGTTATGAAATGAATGAAAAGTAGAGAATATTGTAGTATGCTTTGCCTTTATTTGTAGATTGTAAAGGTAGTGAACAATATGCTTTTAGTTTTTTTAAAATTTATCTTTATTCAGAATTTTACTTACAATTGAGTAATTCAAAAGCACTGGAATTTTTCTTGAATCACTGGAATTTCTCCAGAATGAGAAACCTTACTTTTGTAATAGTTATAAGTATACATATTTTCTTTGCAACTTCTCCAGGGTGCAATAGCCCGGTGGAAGGGTCGCAGGTTGTGCGACTGGTGGGTCTTAAGTTTTAATCTCAATTCTACCAAAGACTATTATATAGAATAAAAGGGTCTGCTGCTGATTAATTTCATGTGGTTTTTTTCAAAGTCCTGACATAGGATGGTGTGGAAGTTTGAAGGGGGAAATACTAGATCAGGTATTTTCCTCATCACACTTGACTATGGTTCAAAATTACAGGATCTCTCATCAACATCCCATTGTGTAATTTTAGTGCAACATTAATTAAATTGAAAATCAACTTCACTAAAACCTATTAATGTTTTTTCCACTTTATAGAAATCTATAGTTTTAGTAATTAATGAAAGCAAATTTCATAATTTCTCAGCATTTTCAGTACTGTAAAAATATTTTACTTCCGGGAAAAGTAAAATTTCTTTTATGAGTAAACTTTGAATTTATAACATATGTTGTATTTTTAATACAAACAAATTTAAGTATATCAAGGGGTAACAAAATTTTTATGAAGTAAGATTATATACCAAACATTGAATGGTTACTCAAATATTGTCACGGAGTTCGAAAGAAGTACACCGTTCAGTTAAGCAAACAATTAGATTTATATTCTAACGAGGACGCTCGATACAACACTGGACTGAGAACACGCCCAACTGGCGACGTACTCAGCTTTTATACACTTAACAAATATTTGAGAAATATCCAGTATGCACTCTAAAGAATGATCTAGATTCATCTAGAACCTAGACAAACAATACGTTAATAATGAAAACAAAAATTCCAGACGCTCTGCCGACTGGGCTGTCGGGACTTGTAGCAAATTATGTGTGTGGCAATATAATGTTAGATTTATCACATTTGTATATCAGATTTCACTTTATTTTTACCCAAATAAACTAGCTAAGAATTTTTTTTTGAAAAAACAAATGCTGTGAAGTAATGTTTATATTCATCTAATTTTTTGCTTTTTGTGTTGAAAAAAGTTCTAAAGTGTCAGATTTATTTCCATGATATAGGATTATTTTGTTGAGCGGTTGTGGACTAAATATCCACCTGGGTGGTTAGAAATCGTATCCAACTTTGATGTTGATGATCTTCAATCATTCTTAGATTCTGAAAAACCTGTAAGGTATGTGGAAAAATATTTTGATTGTTTTGATAAATTGATTTGTTACTTAAATTGGATGAAAATGTTTGTTAAAGCTTTCATGCGTGATTGTATTTATTTCAGGTGTGAAAGTCCTTGGCCTCTATCTTTATTGGCATTTCGTGCTAGTTCATTTGCATTGACTTTACCCCGTAAATCAATTCGTTCTGCAGATGCTGTAAAATATTTTCTGGAGAAAAATTTCAATCCTGAATATAATAAGGCTTCTGATGATTCTCTTCGTAAGTATAAAAAGTTAAAAGTTTATAGTAACAGAATGCAAAAAATTTTTCTAAAGCTTGTTGCAAATGACTGTTAAAAATTATATATACTTAAATAAGTAGCAATTTGATGAAAAATTTTGATTTAATATTGTTTCAAAACAAAATATCTGTTTTTGTGATGAATTTTTTTACGAGTTAGAGCATTTAATTTGGGTAACTCCTAAATGCGAGAAACTTCAAATATTTTAGTGAATATTAATTGAAAAAAATTATATCCATCTTAATAGGAATTAAGTATAATTATTTAAGAATAATCGAATGAATAAAATGTTTATTTTGTGTGCATTAATGTGGTTGTTTAAAAATAAAGTATGAAATGTATGTATTTTATATTCATTTCTGTACTTTTGTTTTGGGAGCTAATTTGATGTCAGGGTGCTATGTACCAAGTTGTTTTCTTGCCAAGATGGGCAATAACATTACAGTATGGCTACCTTGATATTTTTATCATGTGGTAATGTCGTTGCCAAGGAGATAACATATATTATAGTTAGTTTTATTGTTTTTTTCCGTGATAAGCCTATTAATTTCACACTATTTTCATTTGATTTCTTTAAAAATTCAACCATTTTCATTGCAATCATTATTCAAACTACTTCAATCTTCTGTTGTATTTTGTGCTGTTTTTTTTGATTATGGGATATTTCTAATATCATTGATGAATACCAGTATATATGTATTTTTAAAGAATTTGAGGGTTGTGCTTTTAATTATTGCTACAAAATGCACATTCCCACTTTATTTTACTTTTAAAAAATGCATTTTTAAACATTCCTTGCCTCAGAAACATGGCTGCCTCAGTGAAAAAAATTTTATCTTGTTTTTTCTTTTCCACACGTTCTGATATAAATCTGCAGAAAGGCAGTTCAGATCCAAAATTTTGCCCTAAGGTCATATTAAAGGATAAAGATTGAACTAATTTCTTAAATCTAAAATCATTTTAGGTTATTTAAAATTATAAAACAATTACAAACTCTCACTCTAAAATAAATTTTCTGAGTTTGAAAAAGGTTGTGGTAGCTGAGTAGTCATTGTTTTGAACTTGTGGCTAACATTGTTTCTGTCAAGTCATATAAATTTTAGACCTGGTACCACTAAACACCCTCCATGTAGAATGACTGATGCATGTTAAATTCATCAAGGCTCAAATTCCTCACATTGTTGTGGAAGTTTAGAAAAGGAGATGCTGGCTTATAAGTTTCATCCTCTTTACTTGATCATAGTTTAAAATTACGAGATCTATCTCTTCTTTATGTTGCTTTGTAGTACTACTTGAATTATAAAGAACCGATTTATCGAAATTTTAATAATTTGTTGCAAAAATTACTTGTAATAATAAATTTGAAAATGTGAAATTATTAAGAAATATGTTCAAATTAGACTAATGATAATGTGAAGATTGGATGTTATAAAGATGAAATGCTTATGAGAAAAATCAACATGATCAGAAATAAAAGCAAAACGGTATTGAAAAAAATATAGTACTTTAAATAAAGTACTTTTTTAAGTAAGAACAATTTGGATATAATATTTGTTTGAATCAAATTTATGCTATTTGATAATTACAATAAATATTAATGACATATTATAACTCACACTTCATATTAAAGTAAAAACAAATATTTTTGTATTGATTATTCAATTTCAGTGATTATTGTTATACTATCATTTAAGAATTTATTTTTTTAGAACTGAAATTTTTCTGAATATTTTAAAATAGAAAAATTATAATGTTATTGGTCAATACTGGAGCTGGTTTTTGTAGAAATATTTCACATTCATTGTGTAAGCCCACACACATAGGTCAGAAATTGATTTATTCACATGACCAAAAATTTTTTTTATTAAATTTTATTACTGAGTACCTGCCACTTCTTAATGTTATTCTTATTAGTTTTTAAAAATATTTTAATGTAAATACGATTGATATAAATATTGCGTGTACATTTGAAAGTAATTGATGCTGACTCAAAGATCAGAAAATATCTTATCTATAAATCATTAAATATACATTCTTCACTGAAATAAAATACCATATTTAGTCGAATCTAAGCCACATCCCAAATTCTCAAAACGTGTTTGGAAAAAATAAAAGTAGTGTAAAAAAGTTTATCATATCTGATATTTACGATATTATAAAAAAAAAATAACATGAGAATTAATAAGTGAATAATTAATTTATTTTACCTTTTATAAAGACTTTGAAAACGTTTGAATCTGTAATTGTTTTAACCATTGTTCAATGGATTTTTCTGCCTTCAATTCTAAGCCACACACGATTTTCAGTAGTGTTACCATTTGGGGAAAAGTGCGGCTTAGATTCGAAGAAATATTGGTAAATGACTGTAAAATATCAAACTTTGAATAAATTCTAGAAATTTTGTGACCATGTTTATTTTGGAATTTAAATAAAAAATCAAGAAAAATTATATAAATACATCTCTGTGTGTGTGAAATAGTGCAATTTATGATAAAATTTGCTTTGATGTGAAAATGACATAAATCAGGTACTCTAGTGTTTGAATCTTGCAAATATATATTAAAAAGTTTCAACTGAAAAAGTCGAAGTGTATTATCTCTTTGTATTCCTTTGAATCATTACAAATTTGTTATAAAAATTGTTAATGAAATTTCCACCCATTTATTGTGTTAAAGCTATGAAAAGTGAATGGAGTCTTGCTACAAATGAATTTGAAAAGTCTGGTCAGCATAAGAGTATTCCAGAGTATTGCAGACGACATGTAAAACCAAAAAAGCAGCACGAAATTTTTCGAATGGCACAGGTATTTAAAGTTTTTTATTTGTCATTGAAACATCTTTGATTTATTTTTTACTAGAAAATAGTTTATATGGAATATAAAGAAAGCCCTAATATATTTATATTGATTTTATTTCTCAGGTTATTTTTAATGCTCTGGTTTTTATTTTGTTGATCTTTTTTATCAAAATTTATATTTCTAACCCAATGCATTTTCTTTTTTTAATTTAAAAGAGCAGATAATTCAGATATTGTTCCTTGGATATTTTTTGAATTAAATTATTTTGCTATGTATATTTCTACAGTTTAAGAATATGCTAGTTAAAGAAGTCCTTTTAATTTCATAATTTAAATTGCTTTGAATGAATTATAATTGTCTTATTTTAAACATAATCTTTACAATAATGAATAATGTATAAATGTCAAATTACTATATATATATATATATATATATATATATATATGACATGATTTGAGAGTAGGAAACAGACTTAGACTTAATTTTTAAAAAGGAACTTTATTTGATCAAAGTTAGACATCATCTGACGTTAAGAGGCAGAGAGAGAAACGAACGCCACCGAAAATCTTAAGTGGGTTAACACTTAAGACACCGATCGATCGCGGATTTCATGAGAGCACTTGAAAGTTAATGCTGACATATAGGGCTATTAAATATAACGATCTGGAATTAGACATGTTTATTGGCTAGGCCATATGTTCTGAAGAAATAAATGGATGATTAGTTTGATACTTGAAGAGGTAAGGAAAAACTATAAAAGTTAAGTGCTAGATAGGGAATTTAATTTTTAATCTAATTTAATTATCCTTATACATATATATGTGTTACGGTCGAAGCTCGACCAGTTAGCGTTTTGACCAAAGTCCGAAGTACTTGTAATTAATATTGTATATTCTACTTTGGCTGGCCATTTCGGGAAGTGGCTGGGAATCCTTGGAAAAAGCCAGATGTGATAATGGTAGATTTGATATAGTTTATCATTTTGAATTGCATAAATATAATCTTTTTGCTATCACGTTGTTACAGCATATATGTTCACTGAATCATTTCTCTTATGTCTTTAATATGAGAACAGAATTACACGAGATCATATTTTTATGTTACAAGCTTATTTTTAACTTGGAGTTGTCACATTTAAACTTGTTTCTGAAACAATTGTACTAAAAAAAGTGCTCATTTTTGAATACTTCATTTTTAACAGTGTGTAAAACAATCTGCTCTTGATTTTTTTCTTCCTATGGCTAATCGTTCCAAGCTGCTTCGCAAATTGACCGGCAAAACACGAAATCAAGAAAAGATTGGACATTGGCCAGTAAGTTTACAGCAATGTTGGCCAAAACGTGAATTGGCAAACCAATTCACAAACTGGCCGATTTTGGGCTTTAGCTGTAACATATACACTAAAATATTTTCCTTGTTGTATTGCATTTTTTAAACTTGCGGTATTAAACGAATTTTGATTAAATTGTTATTACTACTTCAATTGTGCAATTAAAACTTAATGATTAAAAGGGTGGAGGAGCACTTGATTTTTCAAAAATTTAGTACCAAATTTTTCGTAAAATACCCTTTAAGCTGTTGGCAGTCATATCAATCTAGGGCAGTTTATATCACTAATAAAGGCAAATTTTATTGTTTGTTTTATGAATTGATAATTTACTAAGAATAATAAATACTTGAATTAAAAAAAAATTAAGCCTTAAATTACTTATGTAGGTATGCGATGTTGTGTATAAGTATTTTGACTTGAAGAATGTGATTGATGTTGGTTCTGGTCAAGGACATTTGTCAAGATTCCTAGCTCTCTGTTGTGATTTGAGAGTAGCAACTATGGAAGCTGATAAACGTCTTATCCAAGATGCTGCCAAGTTTGATAAACAAGTAAGTTACTTTTTATATATTTTGTATCATACAAAACTTTCTGCGAATAGTTATTTATACTGTAGAACCTGTATGTTTTATAAAGAGGCGCATTCGGGGGGGAATGTGGCGTAAGGAGTGCCCTTCGCCGCGGAGGGGCTCGAGGTAAGTCCCCCTGACGGGCTACTGTCGGGGCGGGTGCCAGGCCCGAGTCCTTGAGGTCTCTTCCGCGGTCCGGCGAACGAACGGTATGTGGGACGCTTTTTGTTTAAATTAATTATGATCGTGTCTCATTTACCATATAAAATTGTGTATGTATAATTTTAATGATCTAAATAAAGAGTTTATAATGTTAATCTTCTTCCTCTTCAAGTGGAACTAATTGTCATGTGGGTGTGGTTTTTGACATATATCGCTATATTCACAAATACTAATCAACCTTTTAGTAACAGGGCTTTTTAAACTCTCTTTTTGAATATTTTAATTTTGATTATATTAAATTACATTCAGTTGAATTTGAAACAAGATCAGATTTATTTACTTTACACCTTGGTGTTAAGTGCTTGGGCATGAATTTTCAATAATTTCTTTTTATTCTTTGAAGTTCTTCATATCTGTTTAATGAGATCTAACATTATGTTTCCACATATGGGAGATTTTCGTTTCTATGCCAAAAGGCTTGTCATAGTTTTAAGTCTGTGCTGCAGTTTAAAAGAATGGTAACTTTAAAATGATTTTACTCCAGAACCCCGTAGTTTTTATAATAAATTTTTGCAATGTATTGAATACAATAAGTAGCCAGAGTTCTAGTTAATTTTTCCCTCTTGCTTCAATGATAAGAATGGGCTAGATCTTTTTTATTTGCAAGCAGAAAGATAAAGTAATGAGGAAATAGTAAGTGCATTGATTTTCAATGATACCATTTTGATTTTCAATGCATTGATTTCATGTCAATGAATTGGTACATCAGCTCTTACCTGTATGTTGATAAGTTCCTGTCCTTTTGATGATCAGTTTCAAAAGGCTCTAAAGCAGTGTTTCCCAAAGTGGTCTATATAGACCCTCAGGGTTCTATGACAACCTGCAAGGGGTCCAAGCCAGCAAAAAAATAGAGGTCTATGACAGTGGCTCTCATTAAACCAGGTTGTGACTTTAATTTTTTAATAAAATTTGATCTTGTGGAAACCAGATTTTACCAATTTAGCTGATTTATTTACTAACTTTAGTGAGGTTAATTTGTGGTTATACTAGGTGACAGCATACATTTTACTAAGGCAATGACCATTTCAGTATTTCTTTCCAGAATTAAGCAGAAGAAATATAATATTGGACATTGCGAATTTTTTCATTTTGTTATGGACAATCTGTCAGGACATTTTAACCTACGTTCCATATTTAAATGCCCTTTATTCAGATTTTGAAACAAAGTTTGAGATTGCTTTTTTATAGTGATATCACAGTAAATGAATTCATATAGTCACATTGAAAAAGATGTCATATTACAATAGGAACTGAACAGAATAGGTCCTAACGAAGCTCTTACAATAAAATTTAGAAACGGATATCAGCAATTTTGGCTTTAAAAAGATATACCTGTTATTTGTCACAAACTATGGAATATCATGAGAAAGTTTTTAATTGCTTTTCGTAGTGAGAGGGAGTTTCAGTGAGTTTGCCAATCTCTAAAGAAACAAGAAGGGAAAGAAAACTGGACACTTACTAACCAAAGAGATTTAGGGTTAAACCTAGTTAGATTGATATTAAATGTTGAAAATTTGTTGAAGCACCAAATTATTCTTTCACTTTAAAATCATTTGTTTGTTCAGTTATTTTGTATATTAATTTAATTTAATTCATTAACATGTGCTTTTTAAATGTTATACTTCACTTGTTAGAAATTCAATTCTTTTAAAGTAAGTAGCTGTACCAGCTGTTAAAAAGGCATGTAAGTTGATAAATTTGCCAAAATTCAATATTAGGTAAGCAGGGGGTCTACCCAAACCCGAAAACCATGGCAAGGGGTCTATGAAACAGAAAAGTTTGGGAACTTCTGCTCTAAAGTGTTGCTCATTTTCCATCTCTTGGTTTTTATGTGATGTGTAAGAAACAAAATACCAGTTTATGTCATAAAAATATGACTATAAGTACTCTAAACTTCAGCTGTGTTGTATTGGTATATTTTGATTTATCTTTCATGTTTGGGAAATGAAATAATTTTAAGGTGAACCAAGACTAAAATCGTTTGTTCTGAAAGTTGGAACTATCCAAGAAATGTGAATATTGCAAGTTAAACATATAAATACCTTTAATGTACGGATGGAGATAATCAATTCTGAACTAATTTTTTTACTGCATTTTTTAATGACTGTTTTTGTGGCTGTAAAAAAACTGATATTTCTCAAAGAATTTCGCAAATACATTTATTGATAGTGATAATTCAAAGACTTAATTTCTGTTTCTGAAAAAATATAAAAAAAATTGATCTATTTTGTTAATAAATATATACATCTGCCTGGACCTTTTATCACTCTTTAATGTCAAATATTTTCTATAAAGAATTCCATATAATAAATCTATGTGTGCTGATTTGAAATTGTCTTTGTTAGTTCTTGATGATTTACTTGTAAAATATCTGTAATAAAAACATGTCTCTTATTATCTCTACTACTTTATGCATGCAAATGCGATTTCTTTGTAGTGACATCTAAAATTTTATTAAAGTGAGTGGGATTTTTGTGATAAGAAAAAGTACAAAGATGGAAAAGGAAAAAAAATTACAGAATAACTTGAAATTTTTACTGTTTTTTTTAAAATTTGTGTTGATAATTAAACACTGGGGGCTTCATGCCAGACTGGCAACCTGACTGGAACATCTGCTCATGCACCTCAGTGCCCAAGGTCACGTAAGCTGAGATGGGTACAGTTGGTCTTAGCCCTCATGTGTGTGTGGGCTGTTGTGCCACTGAGTTTAGTTTAATATAGTAATCTATCCCTTAACATGATCAGTATTTTGATTAATAAAATATTAATTGATTACAAAAAAAAATGCATGTTAACACTTGTTCATCAAATTATGTTATTATGATCATGATCTAAAACCTTTGCAAACACGAGGCATTAACAGAATTTATAACCTTTACAATCTTTTTTAACTTCAAAAAGTCGCACGGAGTTTTAAACTTTGAGCCGGAACTTGATCTTGAATTAAATGATAAAAATGAAGAATTTGTAATTATGTTTAATTGGTGGAATACAGGTAAACATACTTTTTATAAAACTAATGATTAAGATATGTTATTTATAAAATGATTGTGGAATATTTGTTTTTAGGAGCCAGTTGCTTCCTACTCTTATTAGTATCCATCTTTTTACATTTTCACCATATTTGAAATATTTCTGCTTTGCAATATCTGCGTTTCAAAAGCCATTTTGATTTCAGATGTTGCATTGAACTTATTTGCATCTATACATTAGTTTTTTTAGTTAATGTTTTTGAATTTTAATTGTATAATATATCTTTTGTTGTGATTGTATTTTTTAGGCACTTGCCAGATTACAGCGAAAGCGAAAATATAAAGATGATGATGATGAAGATGAAGACGATACGAAGCCATTGCCTCATCATTGTGAAGCCTCTGTGACAGTAGATTCCTTTCATGAATATTTGGGAAATGTAAATTGCTGGTTTAAATTTTTTTATTTGTGATTGCTACTTGTCCTTTCGTGTATTGATGCCCTTTTCCTCAAGTTTTTATGGTATACTCATAAATAATGATTTTAAACAGATGCCAACATGTGTGTGTGGGGGGAAGGTAGCTTAAGGCAATCTTTTTTAAATTGATTTTAATTGTCAAGCAAAATGATTGTTACTTGTAATTGGCCTTTTCGGTTAGTTTTGATCTATATAGATTTCTTTATTTTCAACCACATTTTATCTTAAGGTATATTCATTTGATCTTTATTGTCTTTTTTTTTATTTTTTTTTGGCTGCCTGTAAAAATGCAGTTAATTATTTTTGTTTGCATTCATTTAAATATTGTTTTTATGTATAATATTGAATTGTAGTTTTCTCAATATGTAGAAATGAGGTAATTTATGCTTCATTATTGTATGTATGTTTTATTAATGGCTTAATTTTTTTAATTTGATTCATTTTCTTCAGGTAATGGACCAGGGCTGGTCTGTAGAAGTTAATGAGGTAATTAACAATATTTTATTCATGCAGTTACTCTTGTTATTTTTACATTGCTTGGTTATAAAGACATTGATAGGCCAAATAATTATAAAAAATTGTATTGAAAAATAGCAAAATTTCTCAATATGTAAAAAAAGTGCTAAGTGTGAGCAGAATTTATTTTTATTGCAAGTTTTTTTTTCATTTTATGCAAAAGGCGACTTTTCCAAGGTAAAGTGATTAAACAAGGGAGGGGATTATGGTCCACCGTAATATAAATTTTTACAAATATACAGATTAAACCAGTAAAGTAAGCTCTGATATGCATTAGAAAATTTTATTCAAAATATGAACTGGAACTATAGTAAGTCAATAAGCAAACGTTTCAGTAAGGAATAAAAAGTAATTTTAGTGACAGTTATTGTGTGTATGTTTTAAGCTTTGGCTATTTTTTAGAATGTGACATAATTTCTTAATTGACATATGTCTGACAGGGAGTAAGATTCTTCCGGCAAAACGTTGCACATTAGTTTTATAGATGCAGATCCTAGGGAATTTGAAAAGCAGTTTGAGAAATTTTGTCTCCCTTCTTTGGAGCTGTTTAAACAACTTTTAAGAGATTTTTGTAGCAATACCTTTTGCCACTTGTTTTTGGAGAAGCATTCTTTACATTAAACTTAAATTCTATCTGAATAAGAGTTACAAGTGCAAAAAGTCTTTATATAATTGTGAAGGAAACATCCAACATCTTTTATATAGATTTGCTGGATGATCCGACTCTGGTTAAATGAATTGAGATATAATTTTATACCACCTTCTGTAATTGAATTATTTGCTTAAATTAAGATTTGTTACAGCAATACTAAAATGTTTTCTAAATTGTTTATTTTTGTTAGTAACAAAAATTTAGGGAAGAAACTTTTTTATGAATATATACTTATTTTTCTATTATGGAAACGTTTTATATGTTCTATGTCGAGCCAAATGCTTAGCATCTATGATTAATAAGCAAAAACAATAATTCAACAAAAATTAATGGTATAAATGTATAAGTTGTCTTATCTTTCATAAAAGAGGTTAAAAGCATCAAATTCAATGATGCATAGAAAATCAACGCTCTTTTTTTTTTTTGATCATAGGTCCT
Organism: Trichonephila inaurata madagascariensis; assembly: GCA_019973955.1. Taxonomy (NCBI): domain Eukaryota; kingdom Metazoa; phylum Arthropoda; class Arachnida; order Araneae; family Nephilidae; genus Trichonephila; species Trichonephila inaurata. The sequence continues at coordinate 7,388 of BMAV01009904.1, read as the reverse complement.
CACTGTTTTTCAGGGTTGTGTTGAAATGTTCTTGGACTTAAATGAACATTTTTAACCACTTATATCTGAAGGATAAGACTTTTTTCATATATTTATTCTATTAGTGCTGTTTTGATTTTTTTTTATAATGGCTGTTTCTCATTCATAGTATTTTATGCATCATGTTGGCAAAATGAATTTTTGGAAGCATATTTCAGTAAATTCCCTCTCTCCTTTTCCCAAGTTCTTTTTTTTTTAAACCGATGTAAAAATCCACCTATAAGTATTTTAGTCATAAGAAAGCATTAAAAAAAACAACCTTTGCTGAAGGTTTCTTTCAATTATTATTATGGCGAAGATTTTAATAAATAAAGTATGCCCAGCTATATATAAAATATGGATGAAAATTAAATATCTTTTTTGTAACTATTGATTATGTAAATTTCATGCTTGTAATTCTTCTCTTTAAAGTGCTCTTTAGATTTCAAATTATTTGTAAAACCTGGCAAATTATTTGAAAAGTTTTATAAGCATTTATATATTTGCCTACTATTTTTACTATGTGTAGTGATGTAATAAGTTCTGTGTTTTAAAACTATGAGGACTAAAACTGAAAAACAAATCTTGTAATTAGTTAGATAATTTGTCTGTACAGATATTTGTATCTTCTATGGTATTTATTGTAAATCTTTGTTGCTTCTTTTAGTCTCAGTTAAGATATGCCCAAAATTTAATCTGTTTGAAATATAAAGAAATTCAGCAAAGAATATAACCTGATTTTTTTAAAGATATCACTTGTGGCAGTTCTCTTAAATATATCTCTGCTGACTAAAAACAATATATATTTTTTCCTCATGTATTCTTATTCATTTTATTTCAGATGAGAATGATAATGTATTTAACATGTTTGTGCTTTCTCTTTATTGCATTAATCTCTGGTATCTTGAAGCTGTTCTTTTTGTTTAGTGAATGAGTACCATTCCCCCTCCTCCCTTAGTTTTTGTTCTCATTTTTATCTAATTCTTCATAATTTGTCAAAGATAGTTTCATGTTTGTACATTTATAAAAAGCTTTTCTTTGTTTCTGTTTGCATATTGCATGTACAGTGCTCTTTTTTTCTTTTTTATAAGAATAAAATCATGCTATTCAGGATATGAATTTTTATTAGAAACAATATTATACACAGCTTTCTAGAAGGTTTTTATCCATACAATGCAAATTTTGCCTGTTCTTTTGTAAAACTTGTATCTGAAGTCATGTGTTTTATCATCCTGCTAAATTCCATATTTCCATTGTAATTTGTTATGACTTGGAAAGAAGATGCAGGGAACAATGAAAAAAATACTAGTAAGCAATTGTACTAGCATAGGTTGACCTTTGAGTATTCTGAAAAGATAATTCTAGCAAGTGTCTAAACTGAGATTGCATATTATCAAAAAGTATGTATAATTCTAAGTTTTAACTATATTTTGACACAGATCTCTTTCATATGAGTTTTAGTTGAAGTTTAAAGTTAAAAAGTATTGTTAATACTTTTTATATCTTTAAATAATGCTAAGCCTCAATTAAAGAAAGGAAAAGAGTGAAATAAAAAACATACATGTACTAATTATTTTTGATATGAGTATAGTTTGATTTTTATCATACAGATATTTATAAAATTGTAGCAATTCCTACTATGATAAATAAGGATTCTATGTGTATAACATAAAATGGCATTCATACTCTAAACTATATAATTTTCTGTGCTTAAAATTTAAGTATTAAAAGTGTAAATGGCTGTAAATTGTGATTTTATGCTTTGTTCTCGTTTCTGTTTATTTGTAGAAAATTCAGTTTGCTTTATTGGGCTTGCATACATGTGGCAATCTTGGAGAAGCTCTTTTAAAGGCTTTTGTTAAAAGTGAACAGTCAAAAGTGTTGTTTTCTGTTGGGTGTTGTTATAATCAACTTGAACATGACGAGTAAGACTCTTGTATTAAATTAATATAATTATGTTCCTTCATATTTGTCTTGTCTTTTGTATGTAAATGTCTTGAGCTAGACATTCAACTAAATACTCTTTTAAATGTTGATTTTAAAGTATGCCAGGAGGGCATGTAGAAAAAAGTATATTAGGAAATATTACTAATAACTCCTAAGTTTATTTTTAAAATGTTTTTCAGGTTTTCAATATGTTTAATGTATTAAAAGTTGTCTGGAATTTGTTTTATTGAATTTGAATAAAAATATTAATGTGTAGATTGAAAAATTTTACCTTGTAAACTGAAAATATATTTTCATATTAACTTGTAGTATGTTGAATATCAATCTTAAAATGTTTTGTAAGTTTTTCTGCAGCATTTTTAGTTTTCAATGAATTTCAATATGCTTATATCTTTTATTTTCCTTCCTGCATTCATGTTAACTTACTTTATATATTGTAAAAGATCTTGAACATGCATTCCGGAAGTGGGGTATCTATTTTTAAGAATATTTATTTGTTGATCGAATATATGGTACATAACATTGTAAATATAGAACCAAGAAGAAATGGCTGGAAAATTATGCAAATTTCACATTAGGTTGGCCTCCTCTGAGGTACATGTTGAGTAGAATACAAGGGAAGGAACTTGAAGAATAGGCAAGATGAGGGAAACAGCCCAGTTCATATTTATTTCTTCTAATTTCTTATTTGTAGTTTATTAAAAAAAATGTTTTCATTCTTTATTGTAATTTATGTGTTATAATTCTGTTATCTATGCCACCTGATCGGCAATGTCCCACGAAATTCATCATGACAAAGGGCTAACTTATGCCTATCGTTATTCGTATCTTTCGGCACTGTACAGATGACAATACAATTTGGCTTGGTTCTTCAATTTTGAGGGAGAATCCCCTTGGAGATGGTCAGGGGTCTCCCCCCTCTCTTCCCCTCCCAGTAACCTCATGATAGGGCTTGACTGCTATTTATGTTACCTCAATGCCGGGAAAACACTATACATTTACAAACTTCCATGCCTTCTTGATTTGATCCCATGCCCTACGGCAGTGATCCGCAACCCCCGGTTCACGGACCGGTACCAGTCCGTAGATCAAATGGTAGCAGTCCTCCGAAGGAAAATTAAATTACGTCTATCTCTTATTTACTGGTGTGTATTTATCTCGGGTTTGAGCAAATTTCCAGGAAAATCACTTTATATCCTACGTTAAATCACTTAATCATTTTTTGGTGTAAATGCTTTTTATTCTGAAAGTATATTTAGATATAATTAAATTAAAATTATTAAATCAAGACAATCTAAAATATAGTAATGAACGTCCCCCCCCCGGCAGTGGTCCGCAGTAAAATTTTCAAATATTGACCAGTCCGCGGCGATTAAAAGGTTGAGGAGTTTTGCCCTACGGCATGGTATTCAGCGTCGCTAACCGCTATATTGGATGGGCGACATTTAAATTCTAATTATTAATTAAAGCGATTTTCGACAGAATTTAAAATTCTCTAACTTTAAAATAATGCATTTATTTATGTATGTGTATTGAACAAAATAACTTGCATTAGACAAATATAATTGTAATTAATTGGGTAGAATACACTCCTCCAGATTTCAACTTGAAATTTAGTTGTAATGTAATAAAGAAGTGAATTTTAGTGGCCATTTAAAAGTGATTGAAGTTTATTTTTTTAAAAAAAAATAAGCAACTGTTTGTAATAATATATTGAAAGACTGTTGTTAATAGTAATTAAAAATTATAGTTGATTATAAAAATTATAATTGATATCTTTTTAAATATTGTTTGCGACCTTATTAATTTCATTATCCAAAATATTTATACACTGTACGTATTCATCATGTTATGTTCTTGTTAATTTCTATAACCTCTTCAAAATTAAACATAAATTCAAAAAATATTTGTATGATGAAATAATTTTTGAAATACTTATTAAAATCAAACAACTATTTTTCAGAATGTTTTAATTGGGGAAAAAATGGTGCATTCAAGTATATTACTTTCTTACCTTCCAATACTATATTCGTAGTTTCTGGTATAGCAACTATGTGACGATGTTTGTTTCATTTTTAACTTTTTGAGTTGTCAAGATACTTTTTTGTGTTAAAGAATATTCATTTAGGGTACTTTAAGAGTACTTTAAAAGTTGCATCAAAATTAATAAGATCCTTTAAATTGTGAAAACCTCTTTCTTTCTATAGAAAGAAAAAAAAAATACAATTCCATTAAATAAAATGTATACTTTATTTGAAAATCAGTTTTATTTCTTTACAGGCATGGGAAGAAAACATTCAATTGTGAGCAGCTATTGCTCCCATTTATTAAATTACTTTTGACCTCACAACAAGAGAATTTCTGACATTTATATATTTCAGCTTTAACTAAAGTTTAGAATATTACTAGTGTTACTTTAATTTTAAGAATTTTTAAGAAGATTATTCTTTTTATCATAGAAAAACGTTATTTCTTTACAAATTTGGCTGATATTTTCATTTGAAAAATATTTAGAATGATCTTTGTCATTTATAGCATAAAAGATACTTTACACTGTGTAGGTAATCAAACATAGTTCGATTCTTTAACATTTTATGAATGTATTATAGTGAAATTCATTTGAGAGCATCACTGCTAAAAAGATATTAAAAAGTATACTATTCTTTTTCTTAATAATACAATTATCTTGTCTGAAGTTCCTTATTTTTTACAGATTAAAGATGAATTTTTTATTAGTTTTAACAATAACAATTAATCTGAACTAATTAAGTATCACTTTATCAAAATATAAATGCTAAGAATACAAAGAAAATTATCTAAACTGCATGCTAATGTTAGTGTATAGGAATACTTCTTTTAATATATGTGTTTTTTTTTTTTTTTTTTCTTTTCAAATTCTTAGGGAATATGAAGGCTTTCCTCTGAGTAATTTTGTGAAAACCTTGAATCATGATATGAGTGATGAAGCAAGAGAAATGGCTTGCCATGCTGTGGAGATGCAAATTAAAAGGCTTCAAGGTGAGAATTTGTGGTTATGATGCAATTTATTTGGGGGGGGGGCCCGGATTTTATTTTTAGAAGTTACTTTCTAAATATTTAAATTGCTTATTGTTAATTCATCGTGATAAAATTAGATAATTTTTAAAAATAAATCACACATGAAAATTGTATATCACTAGCAGTTTTAGATTTTAATTGATTTCAAGTATAATTCAAATTTAAGATAATTGTTTCTTCATTTATTTTAGTATTATAAATGGTTTTTGTATAAAATCATTCACAAGTAAAAAGCAAAGATTTTTTTAAAAAATATGAGCTTGATGTTAAATCATGGGAACATCACCAATCTATTAATTTTTTTTAAAAAAAAAGCTGTTAATATGGAAGAAATCTAGGTATTTTTATAAATTTTGCATATTTGCATTCTAGTTGATATTAAATGGTTTGCAAATTGTTGAAATTTGTATTCAAAGATAAATAATATTATTTTAGTCATTATTTTAACCTTTGATAATATATTGATATAGTATGTCGACTGTAAAGAACAAAAGGATTTGATTGCAGTTTAACTGATAGTTGTTGAAATTGTAACACGAAAATTAAGGGTGATTTTGCCCTGAAGTTAGTAGAACAACAGTAGGCATTTCATTAATCATGAATTTTATTACTTTTACTGCATCTGCTTATTGTTTGTAACATTTTTGTAACTACCTTTGACCTATTGGTACAGTTTATATGGTTTGCTTTTAAATCGAAATTTGCTATTATAGGGTTATTTTTAGATTAGTGATGCTACATGTTTTAGTGTTATTTCCCTTGTGATGTATCAGTAGTATTCTGAACTGTTCAGAATACTGTCAGTAGTATTATATGAATGTAACAGTGAAAATTGCTTGTCTCTTTATATTTATGAAAGATTAAGTTTTATAAATGGAGCTGACGTTTTTATGGTTTTTGTTTATATGTTCAGATAATGCTCCATCATTAAAGATTCATTGCTACAGAGCAACTTTGGAAAAGGTTATTGCTTCTGCAGTACCTCATATGAGATATCTTGGATTGGGAGGTGTAAGGCATGGAGAACTTTTACCATTTCCTGTGTAAGTTTGTAGTTTTTTAATTACTCTAAAATTCTTTCAGAAATAAAACAAGAATTATTTTGTATTTTTGAATGTTTTAAAATGTTTCATCACGGAAAAAAAAATATCAGAATTATTTGTGTCTTTGTTAAATAAATACCTGGACCCATTTCAGTCCATGAATAATAGACAGTTTATTCTTACAACGTTTGATTGAAAGAATATATATAAAAATTTTTTACTATGAGATTTATATGAATAAGTTAAGTGAATTTAATTGTATGCTTTCCTCTGTTAGATCTGATTTTGTTTCTTTATTCTTGAGTTTTGAAATTTCAAATGAATCATGTATTATAGTAAGTTTCTAGGCTGCTACTTCATTTTATTATTTTTTAAGCTGGGTAAAAATTTATCACTAGGCATTTAGAAATAAGGCAAAATAAAATTTTTGTCAAAAGTTTTAATAGATTGACTCTTAAAACATTGTTAAATGAGTAATGAGAATTTTAACTTTTTGAGCTATTTGTGTTAGCATTTACTGTTGTAACTGCAGAATAATTTTGTGCGAAAATATTTAATATTTTAAATGTATTTGTAATTTTTACTATTAATGTATAAAAAATTCTGATAGAGTTTCTTAGTTCAGTGAATGTTAAAAATTAATGTTTGTATTGAAATATAAAGGAATTAGTGGCATCACAACTTGTATGCAATTTGTTTAAAAAGAGTACTTTAGTTATATATATAAAAAATATATTTCAGATATGCTGAAAGGGTTCTAAGTAGAACTAATGTGGTAAGAATTCGGCCGGATTTACTTCTTACTCCAGAAACAGTAGAATGTTTAGAAAAGTGGAAGGACGTTTTGATCTTTTATATATTAAGATTGATGACTGCACCTGTAGTTGAGAGTTTAATTTTGATAGATAGATTGATCTACTTATATGAACAAGGTTAGTAATCTTTATGCTTTACTTTATTATGCACCTTTCATCTTCCTTTTATGTATATATATTATTTTTTTTATTTTAGGTCATCCAGGATGTATTGTTCCAATATTTGATCCATCCCTATCTCCAAGAAATCATCTTATTATTGCAGCAAGAAATCATCATTAAAATATTAACATTTGTACGTAAACAGTCGAGCATCATAACTTTAAGAAACATCTGCTGACATTTATAAATTATCCAAAAATAATTTTTTATTTCTTTTTTTCAAATCATTTGGAGTAATTATCTTTATTTGAAGGTTTTGTAAACATGTATTCTATAATCTTTTTACTTTGGAAAGTCTTGAAGAATCATCTTACTTTTGGAGCATCTTGTAGAAGAATCATCTTAC
>BMAV01009903.1:137411-155586 GCA_019973955.1 Trichonephila inaurata madagascariensis | reverse complement strand
TTATAATGTTTAAATATGCTATTTCTTTAAAAAGTACTCCGAACGTGTTCGGATACCTTAAGCGTTTTTAAAACTAAAACAATTGCATTGGTATCTTCTGAAATAAATGTTATAACATAAGTGTTATAACATAAGTGTTGTAAAATATGGATGTGATTGCTTCAATTTTTGAAAAGTGAAAAGCGCGGACGTCATAAAAGGTCAATTGCAAGATTTTTAATATATTCCGAATTACACTTAACCAAAATCCTCATCGATGATCGAAATAGATGAAATTTTCTTAATGTTTTTCTAAATTTTACAGTATATATACAGGAGTGTATAAAAATAAAATTTGATTTACTAGTAAATAACTCCCACCAGTTTCTCAGAAAATATACATAACTTTCATGGGCCTTTCGAAAAGGGCAACATAGTAAGTGTAATAGAGAATTTCAAACTTAGTGAATCTAAAAATATGGCATTATTACTAAAGACGAGAAAGCGGAGTGTGTTTTATATTCTGGAACAGTGGTACGCAGAACATCGTCTGTAAAATGGCATTTTGAAACAAATCAAAAATCCTCTTGTCAAGAAAGTGATCCCCAAAAAAAATAATTAATTGCTTAGAAACCATTAGACACACACAGATGACTCCAATTCAGCATGCATTCTACTAAAAGATACATCTTACAATCCTAATATAAGTTATTTGCCATCCGCAATCTGCAACAACGGAAGTCACACTAATGTTATTTTAATATGAATTACACGTACAGCTAAAACATTTACAACTATACTATGCAAAAGGTATTATTCGTAGTGAATAGAGTTTTGTGTTGTCAGTATTTAGTTTTATTATTTTTCCAATAATCACAAGTAAAAATTATTTGACGACACGTCTATACCTCATTAAACACTTCTGAACAAAAAATGGCACGTTGATCCATAAAAGTTCGGCATCCCTGACCTGGAACCACAAAACTTTTACCATGTAATTAAATAGAAAATGATTAAAAGTAACGAAAAATTCCCTGTAAAATGGGGAAAGGAGAACAAACTGAACAGGTTCCGGTGTCAAATTGACACTGATGGACGTTCTAGTGTTAAAGAACCAGATATTGTCAAATTCATTGCAATGCAAAGGTAAAAATGGGTGGGACACCTGATAAAATTGGACGAAAATCGAGTCACAAAATATATCTTTGTGTACGGACCATATGGTACTCGATAAACAAGAAGACCATGGTATGTGGATCGATTTCCAAGAAAAAGATCTGAAAAAACTATTAATGTCAGAAAACGGAAAAGTTCCGTCAAGAACAGAACAGTCCAAGATGGAATTCTCAGGAAGGCTAAGACTCACTCTGGGCTGTCGTGCCATTGAGGAAGGAAGGATGTGTGTTTTGAAATAAACTCTAAATTTCGATGTTGAAATTTCTTGAGATTTAATGTTGAATCAAATATTTAATAATATGTGTTTATTTTTCTTAAAGTAAAAAAATACAGCAGAGAATACTTTTTGGAAAATTATTTTAATTGTTTAATAGGAAAATTTTGAAAATTGCTCAATTACAAACATACATTTTACTGAGAAAAGTCTCATACAAATACGTTTACCTTTTCTGACATTAGAGATGTGCTTCCATACGTTGAGTGTAATTGTAAATATCTTAAAATTTAGCATATTTTTTGTAGTTTTTGGTGCATAATATAATGTTGCCGTAAGAGCGTGAAATTCTTTATTTTATGGAATAACTAGGTATTTTATGCAATAACTAGAGAAGTCAATTAAAGTATGTAAAATTATTGAATTCTACGATTTAACTAGATAACCTGTAGAATAGCGATTACTTGATCGTTAAAGTATGAAATACCCCATTCGCGAAAGTTTTTTGAACCGATTCCAGCTGCTTTGGGAAGAAATTTTTTGACTAGTTGAAATAAAACAATTGTACTCTAGATATCAGTTCAATATATGTCAGCCAGAATTAATTTCCATTGAAAAAGTTCCAAATATTGACACAACGCTTCGATCTGTTGCAACAGCTCAAAGTTGCGGTACTGGACAAGGATTTAAAAAGTGCTTTTTTGTTCTTAGAGTTTTCACTCTACTTCCATTGTATATATTGTAAAAAACAAACCATGTAGTTATAAATATATCTAAAGGGCTATTCCATAAAATAGTCCAGAGTATTTTGAATATTTTCTGTATTTTTTTTTTTTTTACAATTTAATGAAATAACAATTACTCAAATTTTGTGTGAATGTGTGTTCTTTTTTTTAAATAAAATATTTTTTGTCTGTAAATTTTTGAAAATATATCACTAGACGGTAAGACAAAAATTCAGATATCTGTTTAACATAGATTCAAAATAGAGGAATTAAAAGAACAATGTTTTAGTTTCTTAATAAATAAAATACAACTTTGTATTTATTGACGCAAAAATGGTGATGTATGACGGCTTGCTTAGGAAATACGTAGATTAAAATTTTCTCAAAAAAGCTCATAAAAAAAAGAATTTATAAATATTTCATTGAATAAACTTCAGAGATGCTTTTTATCTACATTTGTGTAACAAACCACCATTGAAGAAGCAAATAAATACCATTTTCATTTTGCATCCTAAAAAGCCTCATGACTTAGAACTGAAACAGCTACTTCTTTTTATTGTAGAAATTATTCCGTGATTACAAACAAACACACCACGGGTGCAGGGTGCTGGAGAGTATTTCCCTCCTCTCTAGGCCATGCCTTAATTGTGGGGATGGAGGTAGATGGTGTCGCCATCTATCGTGTAGAAGTCCAACCTTTCTCATTTCTCAGACTCTGACAACTTTCCTTCCTACCCTTGGGGAAGTCACAGCATGAAAGTTCCTTCCTTTCTCTCAGGAAAGACACGATCGCTACAACAACAAATAAACACAACGAAATGCATGATTATACTTTATAGAATATCAAAAAGTAATTTGTCAAGAGAAAAAATAGCACAGAGCTATTATAACTGACACAGAAATGGAAAATGTACAAACACCGTAAAGCATTCTCACAATGTACTTAATTAAGGACGGTCACATGATAAATCCAATCACGTGTTCTCCATTGAATTCTAAACAATCTGACGTGTACCTGTACGGTTTCAAAATTTTAATAAAACTTTTCGAATTTGATAATTGTGTAAAATGTTCAAAAATTAAAATTCTTCAAAAAAAAAAAAAATTTTTTTTTTTCAAAATAGAAAAAAAATATTTTACACGTGCACTTTTAAATCGAGTGCATTTTGTTCTCCTATGTTCGCGGAAACATCGAAGGGCATGAAATGATTGGCTGCAAACACGTGATTGCATTTATCGTGTGACAATAGAGTCACGTGAATTTAACCCTCGATCACTCGCGCGGGGTGTTCTGAACACCCCAGCAACAAGAAATTCCTCCCAGGATTCTAAAAAGAATGCGCAGAACCACGATTTTTTCTGTAGCTGCACATTTTAGGTCATTGAACCTTCAGGCCTGATGCAATACCTCTTTCTCGAACGATTGGAATGTAATGACCTTCAAAAGTTTATCTGGGGGGCTGAGAACTCCCGCGAGAAGTTGAGCATATGTATAAAGTCTGCTCTGAATGTTTGAAAAATGATTAAAATATTATTTTTCTATACTTTCTACTATCATTATCTCATTAATTATAAAGTATACTTATTACTGGTATATACATTTTACTGGTTTATGAAAAAATATAAAATTATGTGTTTTAAAATGAAAATTTTGTATGTTTAGTTTAAATTAATGTTAGTCTCATTTGTGTGCAATAAATTTAATAATTTTATTTGTAGAATACAAAAAACATCTTGTACTTTATAAATATGTATCATAATGACTTAATTTTATTTTCATAACTAAATACACGTGTTAAAAGTTTGGGGTGTTCTCTACCTTCCGCGAGTAATGACGATAGCAAAAACAGGCGCGAGTGACCGCGGGTTAAGAGCTCAATCGCTAGAAATAGGAGTTTGTAATTATCATGTGATGTCAGATCAATTTAGCTCATAGCATTCACTTCCAATGCTTGTCAAAGTCCGATATTTTATAACAGATTTAAAATAAATAAAGTATTCCAAATAAGACAAAATCATTTAGTTGCCATTCTACCCTAACAAAACCTAAAGAAAATAATTTTAATTCAACAAGTTCCATCTGCACTATATTAAAATATTTACACATATGAAAATTATAAGTAACCAGTATATTCTGCATTTTCTAATGCAAATGAAATAATATATTTTTTTCTTATTCTATTCTTAATATTTTTTTGATTAATATTCAAATGTTTTTCCTTTACATGTTATGTTATTTGCCAATATGGGGCTCTAATTTTTAAAAATATAAAATTTCAGAAAATGGGTTACAATTTATTAAATATTTAAGTAAGAATATCATGAAAAAATAATTAGTCCAAAAAAAACTGTTTTCTTACGGGTTTTTTTTTTTTGTATATTTTTGGAATTGTTTGATTTCAACATGTGTTCAAAAAGGAATCAATAATGACATCTCATTGACCGTTTAAGAACCTTCTTGATTTTTTCTTCAACAACTTCGATCCTGAAACATTTCCGCTTCTTTCTAACTAATTAGATCTTTTAATAATAAAAATTGAATAAAAAGAAGTTAAGGAATCATCTGATCAAACTTCGAAAAAACCTCACATAAATTTTTTGCTGATTATCCGAAAAGTAATCATCTTTCACTTTGGAAGCAAAGGAGATCAAGACGTTTACTGGTGTTTTTATGGAGCCTCCTTGAGAAAATCAAATATAGTTTGGGGGAATCAATACCAGAAGAGGAGAGAGCCAAGAGGAGCATAAGTAATATAATTGCCTTCTGAGCACTCAGAGAATCTAATTAGTGCAAGAAGTTGAATGTGATAATTAGCACTGGCATTCAAAAATTGTTACGAATATTAGCATTATTCAAATTTTTTGTTTCACTCCTTCTCATCCTGTAATATATTCCATAAATTCTGGAATTTTCGGATTACCTTTTCAATTGTAATGAGCATTCTAATGTTCTATCTGAGAAATTTAAGATCCAATGCTATTTATTTTTTCACACACATGTATATGTAATAACTTAAATTGATAGCTACCCATAATTCTAATCTCTATTATTATTAACATCTAACTCATAAATCTCCTAATAAATAACCCTATTTCAATACACGTCTCAATTTATCTTTTTCTAAGGCATTAAAAATATATGTTGGTATATTTATTATTGATTCTTAAATCCTTGAATTTCTGATAGATTTATTGAAGATTCCGAGAAATACAAGATCATTAATTGTTTTCATGTGCCTTTCTATAACCGGTATTTAATATTCACTAAGCAATGATGACGTTTTATGAAATATCTCCGATCGCTCATAGTATATACAAAGTCAAATTAAGTTTAGGGCTAAGGCTGCTGGGTTGTACTAAATATAAGGCAACAACCTTCCATTTTATTTTTATGTATTACCGAACTGAATTAAAATTTAGAAAATAAATTATACAGATAAAAAAATTTCTGAAAATAGTTTTATTTTTAAAATTAATTTACAGAAATCTGTTTCTCACATAAATCAATTATATCAAAAAGTAATTTACTTGCTTCGCTGTAAAAAACCAACGTAAAGAAAACATCACGGAAATAATTTTTCATATACATTGCTGGCCACACAAAGAGCAACAGCCTGAAGGAAAAATACAAAACACATGAAATTTGCATCATGCGTCAACGCCGATGAAGTATGCAAATCATGAGCGTTATAGCGCAAATGCACATCAGCGGTCAGCATAGCGTCATCCGCAAGCGCTACATAAGGGACAGGGGAGCACAGATTGGAGATTTGAAAAGCGACGCAAATGTTTTATCGCACTGGTAATTTTTTTTTACCTTTTCCTCGTAGAAGACATCGAACATTTTGTGACAAAGTTTCTGAATTCGACCGAGGAAGAATATCAACCTATAGAGATTGAGAATTATTCTTCACAGAAATCGGTCAACGTCTTGGAGGAAACCAAGAAACTGTGATGCGAATCTGTCATGACTGGATGCAGGAGGAAACGGCGTAGCGAAGGTACCGATCACAGCCACCTCGTTGCACCACTGCCTGTGTTGACAGGCGGATTGTGCGCATGACAGGGATTGATCGCGCGGTCAAATCACAAAGCATAGCACAACAGATTTAGTCTGTTACTCATTATTCGGTGTCCGCTGTTGAGTGGAATGTCCGCAAGGTGTCCATTTCTTCGTTACTTTGACTGGAAATCGGAGGCATTTGTGCGGCGAATGGTGCGATGAACAACGGACATAGACAATGGAATGGATCGACATTGTGTTTAATGGCTAATACAGCTTCTGTTTACAACATCACGATAGTCGGATTCGAGTTTGGAGACATGTCGATGAGAGGCTGCTGAACTATTGCGTTATGCAACGCCACACTGGCTCTGCACTCTGTATCATAGCTTTTGATGGTATTGGATTTTCCTGCCACAAACCTCTATCACATATGGGCGGTACACTGAATAGCCAGAGCTATATCTCTCAGGTTAAGGAGCCCGTGTTCCTCCCATATATTCAGCGCTTGCCACCAGCCGTATTCCAACAGGATAATGGACGACTACACGTGACCCGCAATGTTCAAGATATGTTCTTTACCCATCAGATTGCATCACTTCCTTGGTCTGCTTGTTCTCCCGATCTATCGCCAATCGAATACAAGTGGTCAATGATTGTACAATGACTGGCCTGGTATCTAACCCCCACTGCTACATCAGATCAACTTTGGCATTATGTGGAAGCCGCATGGACTGATGTACCCCAAGAGTATATCCAAAGTCTGGTTGATTCTATGCCTAGGTGTGTGGCCGCGGTTATAGCCAACAATGGCGGCACCACTAACCACTGATTTTGTCATCATCCAGTTGTCACAAGAGGCTGTAATTTTAATCGTTTGATCTTTGTACAGCGTGTTATTTGACAAATAAATTTCTCTGTAATATATCTGGTCATTCTTGGTGTTGCATTTTGTGTGGTCAGTAGTGCATATGAGTAAAAACGCTTTTCTTGGATCTGCATTTCAGATCTGGTATGAGGTTATTTTAGTGTATTAAAATTACATTATTTGTTTGTTTGTGTTTTTCTTAATTGTTTTTGGTCAATTTTTATACTATAAAATGGTGATTACTAATAAATTTATTGAAGAATATGAGAAACATAATTTTTTTTCTGTTAATATTTACAGTTAAAAATTGTTGATAGGGCATGCATGCTAAACAAAAATATGCTTTAATGAAAAAAAATGAAAAAAAAAAACTAAAAAATATAATATATATAAATTTAGATCTTTGAAAGACATAGAAAAGTTGGATTAAGGTATCCGACTACGTTCAGAACCGTAATTTTGCAAAAGCCCGTAAATGGATAATATTTATGATATTTAGTGTCACTTAGATTAGAATACATGTATACAATTGTTTTGAGGACATTATGACAAAAAAAATTATTTAAATACAATATTTTGGAAAAAAATTAACTTAGAATAACTTTTTTTCCAAATGTTCTCCTTTTGTAAAAAATACTTCCATTGTATTAATATTTTGCCTGTATTCAGCTCAGACCTCTCTACAGAGGCTCAACTAGAATTTTTGAAATGCATCACTCGGAAATCGGTTTATCCATGTTTTACGAAAACAGAAGGGAGAAATTTTAAGAAAATACGCCGATAATTATTTCAAATGGTTGTAACTCTGAAAATAATTTGAATTTTTCAAAAATCCTAGTTGAGCCTCTGTACAGAGGTCTGAGCTATATACAGGCAAAATATTATAAAAAAAGCATTTTTCACAAAAGGAGAACATTTTGAATAAAGGTTATTCTAAGTTCTTTTTTTGCTGAAATGTTGTATATAAATAATTTTTTGTTGTCAAAGTGTCCTTAAAACAATTTTATACATGTATTCTAATCTAAGTGACACTAAATATCATGAAAATTATCCATTTATCCGCTTTTTTAAAATCATGGTTCCGAACGTAGTCGGATACCTTAATAGTTTCTCAGCAAGTGAATTAGGAAGAATGACTCTTAAGGTAATGAATGTCGCACAGCCTGAAATATTTACCTTCTCCATACGAGACATCTAATGTCGGATTCACTGGGAGCACCAATATGCCAAAATGGTTACTGTAAAAGACTCAAAAGAGGCAATGCACTTCATGTTCGTTTGCGAGAGGGTTGCTTTTTTTGTCAGCAGCGGACCGCCAGCGGTATCAACTCTTCCCCCATAATAAATATTCCATTTAGACTCACAACAACTATCGTTTTTGAACTTCGGTTTCTCTCATACTCTTCCCCCCTCTCCTCTCTCTCTCTACAACTAATATGTGAAAAGCCGACTTCTTTATTCTTCATAAACGGTCTTTTTCAGAACTGGAATGCACAACTCGACTTAAGTTACTGCCATAAAGTTCATGTGGTAGATGAAAGAACAGAAAAAGTTCCTGATACAATAACTTGGATGACGTCTTGTATAAGAACAACTAAAAACCGATTAAACACAATGAAAGTTGAATGAAGAAGTCTTTATTAACAAAATAAATCATGCTTGTTTTACCTATATATAACATTGTTGAATGCTGGTGTATTTAAGGTATCCGACTACGTTCGGAACCGCGATTTTGAGAAAACGCATAAATGGATAATTTTCATGATATTTAGTGTCACTTAGATTAGAATACATATATAAAATTGTTTTAAGAAAATTTGACAAAAAAATTTATTTAAATACAATATCTCGGCAAAAAATTAACTCAAAATAACCTTTATTCAAAATGTTCTCCTTTTGTGAAAAATGCTTCTATTATAATAATATTTTGCCTGTATATAGCTCAGACCTTTGTGCAGAGGCTCAACTATGATTTTTGAAAAATTCACATTATTTTCAGAGTTACAACTCATTGAAATAATTATCGGCGTTTTTTTCTTAGCATTTCTTCCCTCTGTTGTCGTAAAACATGGATAAATCCACTTCTAAGCTATATATTTCAAAAATTCAATTGAGCCTCTGTACAGAGGTCTGAGCTATATACAGGTAAAATATTATTATAAAGAAGCATTTTTCACAAAAACATAATATTTTGAAAATGGGTCATTCTATGTCAATTTTTTGTCAAAATATTGTACTTAAATAATTTTTTATTGTAATACTTTTCTTAAAACAATTTTATATACATTTTCTAATCTAAGTGACACTAAATATTATCCATTTATACATTTTTGCAAAATCACGGTTCCGAACGTAGTCGGATACCTTAAGTTAAGATACAAGAAATACATTGAATTTATAATTAAGTCAATTTGATATAAATTTGGCATTATTTTTTTCTAATTTGGATTAAATGATATACTATAACAAGTTAATTGTTATTAAATACATCCTTTAAAGCATTTACGTAACTCATTTATAAATCATGTGTAGGATATATGTTTCTGTACAATAAACATTTTTATACAAGCACACGCGAGGAATTTAATTAAAATTTAAACTAACACAATGATCAAATACTAGCTCACACATTTCACTTTGATTCAATTGTCTCATAAGAATACTGAGCCAGTTCGCAATAAACCACGACATAACATCACTTTAAATCCTCTTATAATAAATATCCAACCACTTCAGAGAGAATTCATTTTATTCCATAGAATTGGTATCAATTGCTTCCCTTTAACAAAGCCCAGCTTATTTATTTCCTCCGCCATGGAAATCAGTTTGCAAATAGAACAGCTCCGTTCAATAGATATGTGTGCGCAGACGCGGCTTTGATTGACAAGACTAATAGCAAATAATCCCGTTTGATTGAGTTTGGAAGAGAGAGACTGTATCTTAATCGGAAATTGTAGTATGTGTGAAGGGGACAGAATTTACATAGCAATATATGTCCTTGTCGTAAATTATGTCTAGTGTCTTTCTCGATGGATCGTTAAATTGACGTCGTCTTTAAAATATCTTCGGTGACGTTTAATTTTATAGAGATTTAGAGACGCTTTCGTGTTTGGAGAATCTTTATTTTAGAGCTTGACATTTTGGGATACAAAATAAAGGGGAAAAATTGAATGTAAATTATTATTTATTTATAGAACTTATTTAAAATATCCCTTGTGTCGATATTAGTTAACCTTTAAACTGTGATTAAATAAATTATGTATTTCCGTTTCCTTTGGTTGTTTAGTTTCCTCTTATTTTTTTTATTTGATGGTTGCGTAATTTTGCAATTTAGCAGTTTTAGGATTTTGGTATTTGTAGGTTGCAGTAAATAACTTTTATATATAATAATATTGCAGAAAGATCTAATTGTTATGATTCCGTTAAATATCAAACTGAAGACAAAATGTATTGGGGTTACCGGAAAGTTTAATCCAATTTTAGAATAAAACAAAATAACAAATTTTTGATACATTGAATAAACTTTATTGAGTATTCATTGAGTACTATATATGTCATCATCATTTAAAACTTCTTGCCAGCGTGATGACAATTTGTATATCTCATTTTTAAAAATGCCTTACCCCTAGAGGATCCTTGGGCTGGACAAGGTCGACTCAACCTTTCATCCTTACTGCAGTAGGTCGATAAATGAGTACCAAGCTTGCTTGGGGACTTAAATACTGGGCTCTCGCTTCAGACTGACCACCTGATTGAAACATCTGCTCATGCTCACGTATACTGGGAGGGGAACAGTAGGTCCATTGAGTTTGAGTTTGCCCCTAGAGGAGAAAAATTCAACCAGTTCTTGTCTAGTCTCTTCATTCTTGTCTTCATTTTTATATTTTTTGCACAGAAAAATTTTTGTAAGGATATAAACAATAAAATCAGAGAGTGCTAGTTCCGGAAAGTATAGGGGGTGTGATAGAATTTTCTAGCCTTGTTCTGCCAGTTTTTGATTAGTCGTAAAGGAGCATGCGGAATGGCAATATCCTGAAGCAACATGATGTTCTTCTAACTGACCATTCCCTACCTCTTCTCTTGTAGTGCTGTTTTTAAGCTATTCCTTTTCTCGCAATACCTCACCAGATTAAGCTTCTGTTCATTTTCAACAGCTCAAATGTATTGGTCTTTAAGTGTTCCACTATAAACACAACCCTCTCTTAATTCTGTTTAGAATTTTTCCAGGTTAAACCTCCGTTAGGCGCGTGAATCTCGCAGATGCATAGTATAAAAAGTTTCGGTGCTCCGTTCACTCGGGGGTTGGAAAGCGCTTTTCTTTCTTCTGTCTGCTTCTCGTCACTCGCCCTGGGATTTAATTTCAAGAATAAGAGAAATCTCTTCATATTTAGTGTTGCAGGGGGTCATTGAATCTGGTAGATGCAGCACACCCAGCAACGTGACTTTTTATAAATTTGTGCTTCAGTAGAACCTGTTTTTGTGCGGTCCTTTTTATGCGATTTTTTTTTTTTTGTGCGACCGCATTAAAAAAAATTTCTGCAGTATTTCGACGAATTTGCTTGTTATATGTAAGGATTAAAGAAATTTTCAAATATTTTTTTTTTGTGCGGTTATTTTTATGCGGATTTTATCAACCGTACAAAAACACACACACAGGTTCAACTGTATTTCCTTAATTTTGACTTCTTTTTTTTTTCGTAAAATAGTCTAGTTTTCAGTTTCATACAAAAATGGTTCGAAACAAGTATTTTGTAACTTCTGTATGATAGTTTTTCTTCTTTTTTTGCTGAGAGTTGAGAAGCATCTGAGTGATCTGATAATGAGTCATCTGAGCCAGTGACTGTATTTTATTCAACCCTCAATGTAGCTGGAATAAACTCCTAAAATTTTTATATGGAAATCAAAATGACTCAGATCCTCGCGCACATATCTATAAAAAAAATAGACCATGAACTTTTGTAAGAGCTCCTGCGAAGACGATCTGAGTGTAACATTTCAAATGCCACTCAGAATAGAAGAAATATCTGATATAAGCGCCCCATTCAAGACGAAAAACCAAGAAAAATATCACTAGGAACTTGGAAGAGAAGGTACTTCTCCCTCTTGTCAGGGCATCAAGAAAAGATTATTAAAATTTTGTAATGTATTATACAAAAAAATGCGTGTTCCATGGACATTGTAAGGTGATTTGTGAAGACTGCAACAAGGCATCTTAAAAAAAAAAAAAACACTGGTAGCACATTAACAACTAACTTCTTTTTTATATTGTTTCGTTTAAGGTATCCGACTGGTTTAAAATCATCACTTTCCCCCAAAAAATCGAAATTTATTTTGGTGTCCATTTTTGTAGCCTGTTTAATAAGCTATCAAAAAATATAGTACTTTTAATTCTGAGTCAATTAGAAAAAAGTTATAGCTGTTTTTGTTTGAGGCAGTAAGACCAAATCGAAACCGGAAGTGTGTTTTCGGTTGATTCTCAACAGCAAATTGAGATTTTTATTCATTTAAAATATTTTAACGAATTCTTTTAATGTTTAGTAAACTGTATTTCACTTCATAAATGTTTTAATAGATATATTTTGCTTTAAAATAGGCAACAGTTAACTGATTGAAATGTTTGTTTTGATTTAAACGAGTTGCTATCTTTTTATCATTTGTGTTCGAAATTAGATCTCTTTATAACTTTTTAATTAGTACTTTTATATAGAGTTACAGTTATTTTTAATTAAATTAAAGTTGTCAGGCCAAAAGCAAGACCAATGAGGCCGAAAAAGAAGAGATTTCCAGAGAGCAGTATTTGTTGGAGAGAAACGTTGAAAGAAAAATCAACGGATTTTCCAAATTCAGTTACTATTTCTATTAAAAAGACTTAAAAGGAACTTTGCGATCAAAGTCTTTTAAGAAAATGTCTTCACAGGAAAGCTCAGAACTGCAATGAAAGTCTTAACTATGTCATGTGGAGTATAATGCCGAAAGACAACTTTGTTGAGCTACAAACACTCCGATTAAGGAATTATATCTCAATAATACTTTTTAAATCCGGATTTGCTAGTCTATTACCTCTATTTTAGAAGTTAGGAATGAAATTATGTTCTGAAATGAAAAGATATTTTTGGTATCTTGACAAAACAAGAATTGTTGATTGTACAAGGCATTTTAAACCAGATAAGACACTGTCTCGTAAAAAAAGAAAGACCCATCAAAAATGTAAAAGTTTAAAGTATAAGGTTCAGGAAGGCACAACATACAAATCTGGATAGATTTAATACCTTCCTAAATCTTTTAAAAGTTTTATTACAAATATAAACTTTATTTTGCATTTTCTGAAGAATGTTATTTTTGAACATAAAATGGTTAACGGTAAGAGTAATATTTCTTAAAGTAAACGAAATATCCTTATGAAATTTTTTGATTTTGTTCTTTATATTATAATGAATGCTTTCTGTTAAAATCTAAGGGTAATTTTTCAATTAAGTTATTCTTTACTGTAATTTTATATGAAAAAAAATGGGTTTTTTTTCAGAAATATTCTGTGTATTTTTATGTCGAACACCTGTATTTCATAATTTTATTGTAAACCTTGAGTTTTTTTTAATAGACAGCATAGTTAAAAGTTAAAGAATTGTATCCCCGCAAAAATTTTATTTATTATTGTAAAATATATTTTTCTAGAGTTGTTAGCAAAAGAGCAATTTTTTGCGATATTTTCGTATAAATTTCTCAACATTTTTAAAAATAAGGTTTCAAAAAATTCTTCTTGCTGTATTTTCATAGTTTTGCAACATACTTAATTAAAAAATAACAATTCAATAATTATTTATGTTATATTTTAGAAAATTGTCTCCGAAACCATTCGGATACCTTAAATATCTCAATTTCTGCTGATATTTTAAATATTATTTTATGTCAAATATAAATTTTAACGTCAAATTTTACCAATTAAATGATTGCACCTGGCTGTCAATTCTGAGTGTACGACACTTAGAAAATTGGAGTTGAAAACTTGGCGAGTACTTACATAAAGTTGGCGATTGTTACGTTATGTAAGTACCAAAAGTTTTATCACCAAAACCAATCTTAACTTTTCGCCTTTCTTCTTCACAAGTTTCTTTAGAAGAGAGGGAAAGCTGTTTTCTTCGAAACTTATTTGACACATCTTGGTGAAAGAAAAATCAACTTGACTGTTAATAATTAATTTTTTTAGTGTTTCAATAACCCTTCAAGGGGCTTAACAGGATTAACACTTCAAAAATTTCTTCAAAAAATAGTATTAAAAAATAATAGCCTGTCAGGATCTTGAAAAACAAGATTGGTCTGGTTTAAGGTTATTTTTGTCATTTGTACGATAGCGTGAGCTTGACGCGGAGCACATTTTCGGACAGAAAAAATAAAAATAGAAAAAATATCGGATAGAAATTTTTTTTGTAAAAGTGTGTGACATTGTAACTCATGCATTTGTTTATAATATAGTGTTTTTAAAATTTCAAAATATTTCATAAATAATTAATTTTTTCTCTTAACATGTGAAGGGATAGCTCATTTAGCATTACGAAACAGGAAAAAAAAATGCAAAACACATTTTATCAAAGAAAAAATGTGTCAAAAAACGGATAAACATGAGTAGTATGATAAAATGTGATTCTCTACAGGATAGTGTGTAGCCAGAATATAATATTAATGTTTGTGTGTGTGTGAGTACTTTTATATCTGAAAAAAGTACTGAATTTGGCCCCTATAACATTAGCCGAAGATAGCCTTAAATATGAATTTTTGGTGTAAAAAACTAATACGGGGAGTAATAAAAAGAAAAAAATATATTGTAATAAAGAACAGTTTAAATTAAAATAAATGGAAAGGATTTTATTCCATAGGAAGGAAAGGATCCAATGTTAGGTGAATACAGATACGCAAGTGAAGAACTTTTGCCATGATCATCTGTACTAAACAATAACATTCTTTTTAAAAGGTTTTTCAAGCATCCGTAGGTGAGTCCTTTTAGGGTGAAATGTAAAGAGGAGTGCGGTATGTATTTTGAATAATAAAAGCGTGAAATAAGAACTGAAATGTAATTTTTTATTTTCTACATAAAATAACTGCAAAGTAACTCTATTTTTTTTTAAAAAAATTATTAGGTATTGCTTTTGAACTTTGTATACCCGTTTATACTATATTCCCTAATTATCGCTCTATAAAAATTCATTAGAAAATTAAAAAATCATTAGAAATTTCAAAATGTAATGCACTTTAAAAAACAACACTAAATAAAAAAAAAGAATAAGAGTTCTGTTGTGGTCGTTGTTTCTGATGCCACCTATCTGAAGTAGTCAAATCGAGGTCCATGAAATTAATCTTGGCAAGGGGCTAGATGTACGCCTGTCGTTGGCCTTAGACTTCAGCACCATACGGGTGACAGTACGATTGAGCTCGGTGAAATTCCCGAAGGGAAGGAATGAATATTGCCAGAGCCTGTGAGACAGGTTGGAATTCTTTGCGATAGATGGCGATACCACCGATCTCCACCTCCACAAATTAGGCATGGAACTGGAGGGAAATATTCTCCAGTCCCCTGCACTCGTGATTTCAGCTGAGACTGCCTACCAGACTTTCGGACCCACTGATTTTACGAGTACATTCTCCGTGTGTACTCGGGGGTGTTTGGTGATATTGGGCATTGAACCCAAGCCTTCCGGTCTAGAGTCCGAAGCTCTAACCACTAGACCCGTGACCTATAAGAGTTCTAGTGATACAGTTCTATAGCTTCGATCATAATGAATTATATATTGTAACATTATTATAGATTTCTTATATAACAACCATACTCAATATAGAGTTTATGGTATTAGGTGCCAAGCAATGAGAATCTTGAATTGCAATTCTGCTTTTTGCTAAGCAGTAGCATGAATTCAGTTTTTCAGGTGGAATCACAAATAATTTATTGAGTTCATGTCAATTGAATTCGGAGGTAAATGCATGACTTTAAATTTACCAGAAAGTTTTCCAAAACTGCCCTCTAACGATTCGAACCTTATGACATGCTACATTATCTTGTTTGAAGATGCCAACAATCTGGAATACTTTTTCTTTGAAGGGGTAACCTTGACTTCAGTGATGTTCAAATAGAGTACACACGTCAGGGATTATTCTATAATGAATATGATTCCTAACATACTTCGTTAAAAAATTTTACTTACATCATAATACCATCACCTTTGCCTTTTAGCCTTCCAGCTGCACACCTGGGTAACAGGATTTGTTTGAAAATCGACGTATTCACCTTTGTTCGTCAATGGTATTGACCAGAAAATATAAGTCGTCGGACCAGGTGATTTTCTTCTAATCTTCTATGGTGCAATGCTGATGTACCATAGTCCATTCAAGGTACTTTTGATGATGACGCACTGTCAGAGCAGGGACCCAAATCCGACGCTACTTACGACGCTTAGGCAGTGTACTCTATACTGTGTGTTGAGACAAAACATCTGGGTCACCCCATTGCAGCTGCTGGTATTATCAACTGTAGTAACTTTTTGATATTCACGAACAATGTATAACATTCAATATTCCGATTTCTTTGAATGAACAAAGTGCTTTGATCGACAAACCACTATCCGGAAGTTTGTGTTGTACCATCCTGCAACTATTCCAATAAATATTTCCAATGTGTGCATGTGACCAGCTGTCTGAAATCGGAGTTCCAAGGGGAAAGCCATAAAAATTTGATCTTTTAGAAAATCTGATAAATCAGCTGTTTTATACCCATTATGTCGCTAAGCATTCTACGTCTGGAAAGAAAGTGCGCGGGCCTTTTGTAAATTCCAACATCAGTCGTTCATGCGCCGTGATTTAATCTCTGGACAAGTTCAATGTTCTAGATGATGAGTGGTCATAACGTAATGGCTCTTAGCAATTATATGTATTCATATAATTTCCAGTGGTACATACTTATAGATAACTTTAAAATATAAAATTATTATTTCTAAGAAAAAAAAATAATATGTCTATACAAAATTGGCATTTTCTTGAACTGGTGCATCGCGTTTAGCTTGGATTGCCTGCTCTAATTCCTTGAAAATTCTAAAATACAAATTACATAAATTAATTAAAACAATTTTTAAATTTATGTGTATGCAGATTAATACATTTACATGAAATTTTAAGGAAACATATGCTCTTAAGAAATCGATGAACCCTGACAAATAAAATTGAACTTATTTCACTAAGTTAAGTTTATGTTTCAAATTTCATATCGATTTCTTAAACATCAACCGCTAGTGGTTTCTCATGATTCAATTATTTTAATTACTCATTTTTACATCATCCAATCGTGCTATGAATCTTTGAGTATGCTTTCAGTAGTATATTCTAAACTCAATTTAATACTTTTTTAATACAAAATTGCAATTTTTTCTAAAATAAATTATAGATAGTATAATATTTTAGATATATGAATAAATAGGAAGCCCCGTGGCTGAGT
Source organism: Trichonephila inaurata madagascariensis (assembly GCA_019973955.1). Lineage (NCBI taxonomy): Eukaryota > Metazoa > Arthropoda > Arachnida > Araneae > Nephilidae > Trichonephila > Trichonephila inaurata. The sequence goes on along the minus strand of BMAV01009903.1, from coordinate 138,147 downwards.
AGTAGCGTTTCGCGCTTCCACGCCGCATGCCCGGGGTTCAAACCCAGAGCTGAAAATGGTCAAGTCAGCCTTTCATTCCTTCAGTGGGTTGATAAGGGAACCAAGCTTGCTTGGGAACTAAACAATAGGAGTTTCGCGTCCAACTGACCATCTGACAGGAACATCTGCTCAAGCACCTCAGTACCCAAAGTAACATAAAAACTGAGATGGGTAAAAGTAGGCCTTTGCCATCATGGGTTGATTCGTTATTGAGTTTAATTTTTGGATATAAATAGAACATAAATGCAGGGTGTCTCCGAATGTCGTGTACAATTTTGGAGGGGTGGTAGTGAACATCATGAGGAGCAATAGTTATTTCGGAAAGCATGGGCGGAAACGTTACCCTAACGCAGTGCTTCTCAAACTTTCAATATACGCGACCCACTATTCAATCATCATTTTCATCGCGCCCTTCCCCCTCTTTAAACAATAACAGTGCATTGAATTCACTAATACTATACTTTAAAACTAAAGCTACAATACTTTAACCTCTTATGTGCCACCGATGAATATAAATGTCTCACTCAGCCAAAGCATTAATTTTTTGAGCGTATGTATACGTCTTTCCGAATTACAATCTTTTTTGTGCAGTGTTATCCATAAAATTATTCAGATGGCTTTGGAATGCAATAAAAGGACCTTGACAGTGTTTTTGAAGGATTTACTTAATTCAGAGGAATTTTTGCTTACTTATTCC
>BMAV01009903.1:79549-109354 GCA_019973955.1 Trichonephila inaurata madagascariensis | reverse complement strand
CACGTGACAGACCATGGGAGTCACTAGTGATTATTAATCTCTTGACTTTAACTTAATATTGATAAATTAATTATCAAATACGTGATGCAGTACTGATGCATTTAATACTATATTAAATCAGTGTAAATGTGTATTTTGTTTTTATTGTGTCACAAAGGGTTTTTTTTAAATTTCTTTTAGTAAATTTCTAACTTTTTAAATCTTTTACTTTCGACTTTTTGCTATGCTCGCCCCCTGTAGGGTTATCACACCTCCCTAGGGGGCACACCCCACAGTTTGAGAAACGCAGTTTTAAGGGGCTCTACGTCCTCCTAATGGTGTAGTTTGGATGAGTAGAGAAGGGTATAAGCTCAGGTACCCCATGTCGGCATCTGCCCACGGAACAAATATTCGATGCTCATTTGTTGTATGAGAAAAACAATTGAATTGGTGGACAAAAATAATATTTATTTAACAAAATCATAACATAAAAAAGGTTTGAAACTTGGCCTTAACAATGTTTGTATTATTTAACGATCCATTAAGAAACTTTAAATAAAATTATTTAACTATCAATTTAAATTCTTTATATATAGGGAAAATGAAGCATCAGAATGAGAACAACAGTGTGTTTTCGCTTTAATTTTTATTTCCTTAAAATTTCTCTAAGCTAATAGCATTGAGGGTGTATCTTCCTCTAAAAGAGATACGGAAGTTCTTTTAGGCCACAATTTGTTAACCTTGAAATGCATTCATTTGAGGTTTAAACAGTGCTTTAAAAATATTTTAACATGTTACGTGAGTGAAGTAGTTCTCAAATATTATTCACATCATTTTATCAATAATATAGAGGCTTTATAAGAAATTAAATATATAATTAATGGTTAGAGAGTTACCTAAACTTGTATTGTGTTTCGATAATGGCTGCAAACCAACTTAATCTGCATTGCAATGCTGTCGGGTTAGAAATTTTAAATCAGTTTTAAATTGTTTTTCATTTATTGAATATTACAAAAATGAGAATCGTGCATGCTTAAATTATTCTAAATCATGACCCCCCCCCTCTCATTAGTAAAACAATGGCAAATTATACAATATCTACAGTATTAATAGAATATTTTGGGGGAAATCTGGAAGAAGTAATTTAAATTTTTTTTAAACAAATGGCGCTAAAAAGAAGTCAGTTACTGCCGCGAAACAGCTGCTGAATAAATTGAATTATGGCCAGATATCAAAAGACCGAGGTGTTTGGGTTTGCAATGCAATGGGAAACTTTAAAGCCTATGAGGAATAGTGATATGACTATTTTTCTCAATAATATTTGAAAAGGTATAAACAATGTGAGTTTTTGATTTACCGATTGCCCAGTTGGGGTAAGCTTGAAAAAAAAATCAAATGAGACCAGCTTTTTTTTTCATCAATAGAATTTTAAACATTCAAAAACAAGAAGATTTCCCTCCCATATCTTTCTTTTGATATAAATTTAATGTAAAAGTTTTGCTTGCAGCATTATACGGGTAAATAGCTTGAGGTTGAAGCAACCACCAGCTAAATCAAAATATGATATTAAATTAAAAAAAAGAATTGAAAAATAGCAATGCCCATTTGGTAACTGAGCAAGTGTTTCATAATCACGATATGAATGAAACCCTTGGAGCGGAATATACTTTTAAGTTACAACAATAATAATGCAGCGAATCTATCCACCTGACCAGAAAAAATTGAAGATTAAATTCGTTACATCAGGGGGCTATGTTATTGTACGATAAAACAAGGGCATATGGATTAGAATATATGAAACCTCTTTAATTTCTGATGCAGAAAAATCCTTCCACTTCTCCCTTTTATAGTCTTGTTTTAGCCGTTTTTGATTTTTCCTTAATATCTAAGGTTTAAAATTTATTTTAAAGACAGTGTTTTAGACCAGCGTTTCTCAAACTTTGGGACGCGTTCCCCCATAGATATGCATAATAAATCTACAAGGGAGGCGCGAGCATATTGAAAAGTCGAAAGCAAAAGATTATTTAAAAAAATACTAATTTACTGAAAGAACGAAATACATTCTGACATAATAAAATATAAAATACACATTTGCATTGATATAATACACTTATAAATGTATCAGTACTACAAAATGTATTTTATAATTAATTTAACAATACTAAGTTAAGAACAAGTTTAATAATTGCCAGTGCCCTCTCATGTGTTTGTCATATATGAAATTTTTACAAGAATTAACACTTATCTTGATAATTTTTGTAAAGTTTATAATTAATTCCTTAACAGCCGATTAAAAATCATGCGATTCCCTCCGCAAAGCCAACGAGGCGCGCATATGTGATGTAATGGGGGGGGGGAGAATCAAAAGGAATACATAAGTAAAACCTTCTTTGAAAGAAGTAAATTCTTCGCAAACACTGTTAAGGTCCTTCTAATGCATTTCGAAGCCTTCGGAATATTTTTATGGATAGGAGTGCACAGAGAAGATCGTATTTCGAAAAGACGTATATATACGTCCCTGGAAATTAACACTTTGGTTGAGGGAGACGTTTAAATACGCCGGCGGCACTTCAGAGTTTAAAGTAATATTGTAACTTTAGCGTCAAAGTATAGTATTATTGAATTCAATACGTTGCTGTTGTGTTGTTGTTTCTAATACCACCTGTCTGAAGAAGTCAGATCGAGGCCCAAGAAATCCATTGTGGCAAGGGGCTAGATGTACGCCTGTCGTTGGCCTTGACCTTGAGCACCATACAGGTGACAGTACGATTTAGCTCGGAGAAATTCCCGAAGGGGCGATAGATGGCGACACCACCGATTTCCATCTCTACAATTTAGGCATGGAACTGAAGAAGAGGGAAGTATACTCCAGTCCCCTGCACTCGTGATTCAGTCCACAAGACTTTCAGACCAACTGATTTAACAAGCACGTACTCGGAGGGTATTTGGTGGCATCGGGCGTCGAACTCAGGCCTTCCGGTATGGAGTCTGATGCTCTAACCTTTAGGCTACCCACGGCCCCAATACGTTGTTATTGCTTGGAGGGGAAGGCGAGATGAAAAGTATGATTGAAAATTGGGTCCCAAATATTGTGAGTTTGAGAAGCACTGTTTTAGACAGTGAGTGAGTGAAAATTTATTAAAAATGCAGTGTAAAGCAAGATGAGAGATTTTGCGACAGACCTCGCAATTTTGAACCTCGACCAAGCGACAAAGATCTCTACCGTATTGCAGCGCTTATACATGTTTAAACTGTCGAAGCTTAATCCTCACGTCGGTGTGGTATGTAAGCTTGGAATGTGGGTATCAGTTCAGATGCAGACCTCAACATAGTATTAAACAACATGTAATATTATAAAAGTCTCCAAGAACACTAAGTTCAAAACTAACAATGGACCAACAACGTATAAAGTCTAAAAATGATGAAATAGATTTAATATTCGGTAGTGATTTTTCAGTTTTAAATAAGCAGTATATCAAGTTCTTACATTTAAAAATACTTGAAATTTCTATGCAAACATGTTGCAATGTATGTTCCGTAGAAAAATTTAGAATTCTCACGCATTAATAACCGTAAAGTCAAACGTATAACGCGCACATTTAACTCAAAGAATAAGATTGAAATTTAAAGATTCACGTTATAGGCCGGGTATAAAATGAGAGTAAAATTCCTTCTTAGCTCAAATAAGGAAAAATTTTATTTTAGCTATTTTTTATTAAATAATTACAATTAATATAAACATGTATATACATATGACTGAATCACAATATTAAGAGGCAAAAATAAAAGCAATTCTCCATTTTCCTTTCTATATATGGTGTTGGACTATTATTTTTTTGTTACTATTCATTCATTAATTAAACTAATTGTTCCAATAAAATAGTATTGTAAAAGTAAATAATATATTCTTAGAAATTAGATCATCCCAAATGAGATTCAAACCCAAGACTTTTGGATCAGAAATCCCATGCGCCATTCATTGCGCTACAGGGATATAACGAGCGATTTTCCTTTTAATATATGGTGTTGGACTATTATTTTTATTTGTTACTGTTTATTCATTAATTAAATAGAAAATATGAATTAATATTTTAAAAAACTGTATTAACATCTAGTGTCATTCACTACACGTTTTGAACTTGAGGGGATGAATGAAAAGTATTTTATTAACTATTGAAAATTTCAACAAGATATATATAGAGAGAGAGAGAGAGAGAGAACTAATAATAGAAATGGAAAAAAAAGATGAGCATTAAAAAAAATTGGTTTTCTACATATATCAAAATACTGTTTCTTTGAAAGAAATAACATTCTTTATGAACTTAAAGGTAGCAGTTCTAGAAGAACACAATTTTTTACAAAAACTTAGAAGGATAGATTAAATAAATTTCTTCAAAACATAAGAGCATTGCACATTTGCATTTTAGGTTTCTTTGTAAACAAAGATTCCATTACATACAAGTGAAACTTATAAAAACGTGTTAAAAAGAGGGGTGCGGGTGATACAGTGAATATACCTAAAATCCAAAATTTGCATCTTGAAAGTATAAGTGTGCGTTCTACGCCGGATTTTACTGCATTTATCTCAGAAATTGAACATTATTCTTTTGAATAAAGATAAATCATAATATATTGCAAAAATAATAACAGTGCCTCAATGTTGGTTTATTTACAAGTGACCTCATTGATTAGAAACATATTGATGGTTTATAAACCCTTACTGAAATGTTTGTAGTACGATAGTAAACTGTCTCGATCGGATATTTCCATGGGCTCGTTACAGAACAGCTTATTCGTCAAAAGCTATAAAATGTCTGAATATATCTTCCTTTATAAATTGCGTCTGGGTATAAATTGAGTATAATGACGTCCCATTATGTATTTCCTAACAACTTGTGCAATATAGTCCAAAATAGCTGAAAAATGGTTATTTCGAACGATATAATCCCAGTAGTAGCATTTTATGGCTTCTAATCTGCACATAAAATATTTCTGGACATAAATTTACTTTGATAGGTTATTTGTGGGATTTCTTTTACTCTCCTGTATAGTTTATTTTTTATATAATTATAATGAATAATACTTAAAATTATTAATAATCTAAGTGGGGGAGGACGAAATGTGCTTTTTAAAGATAATTACATATAATTAAAAAACGTTTGAAAAAAACATTCAAGGTTTTCTTTCTTTCTTTTTTTCATATTAATCTAGAATAAATATTGTAGCGTGTTTCTTTGAATTTGTAAAAGTTTCTGGTCTATGTTTTGAATACAATAATTTTTTTTCAGAGTTCTTTTTAGTTTATATTTTATTATTTTTTAAAATTTCAACGGAATACTTACGTGTAAATATTTAGCGCAGTATAATTAAGGAAGATAAAATGTATTAATTCTTATGCCCTGTCTGCTTGTAGCGACTCAAGTCCTTATACATACGAGCATGTACCCACACACGCATAAATGCACAGCATTTTACTTCAAAATGCTGTATTTGTGTGTTGGAATTTACCTTGAAGATATGTATTAGCCGAAATTTTCAATTTATTTCGGATCCTTGATGTTACGATGTATTTACATATGAGGAGAATAGAACACGACACCTTCTGATTCGCAAGCACGTAACATACCACCAGACAAAAGTGATGACCCTTGTCCGGAGGTTGTTCCTGGCTTATGTAGGTACCACTACAGGACAACTTGAGAAGCCGTCAGTCGAAGAGTTGCTGTTAGACCGTGTACAATAGGGGTGTCAAATTAAAAATCTAACTCGGATCAAACAAACAATGTTTAACTTTAGGCGCACCGAAAAAAAATCAATTATAAAAACGTAGGTTTATTTCGAATAATACATTATAATAAACATACATAAAAGAACAAAAAAAAATTATGTCCATATCCTGACACTTGCAATCTCTTTTCTGCTGCAATCTTTCCAATTTCAAAAGTTTTTTGTTGTTGTTGTTATGTATTATTGAGTGTGAATACGTTGGCCGGGCCTCAAAAATGTTCGTTTTGGGCCGCGAGTTTGACGCCCCTGATGGTACAACGTTAAGAATTAACTCGCCAAAAATGGTAACTAAAATGGTTGCCAGAAATTATGCCAATTTGGTTCCATCGGCAACGTTTCTCCAGTTTTCCATTGCATTCCATTATAATGTAAGGAATGACGTTGCTTGCGAAAATTACAATTTTTATCATAAAATAAATACAACAAAAAGTAATATTAACGTACTAAACATCCAGATATATAAATTATTTGCACTATTTTTATCGCTCATTACACAAATATCGTAACACTAAACATCATGAGAATGATAATCAACTGAAGGAATGAAGCTTGCCATTACTTATGTAAAATTTTTCATTGAATAAATTATTTTATTCATCAAGGAATTCTTGTACTCCAGTTTTCTTGCGTGTGTTTTGCTAATTTTATTATTTATTTTTAATTTTATCAAGCATTAATTTTATTCCAAGTCAAACTTCACCTGGAAAATTATTGTGTGATGAAGGAATAACACTTGAAACATTCAGTAATAAGATGAAATTTATTTTTTCATTAACGGCGCACATCAGTCCAATATGAGAGATATTGTTTGTAAAATGTGTAATTTTGAGTCTCAGTCCAATGGTGAGAAATATACGTAGGCTGAGACCCCTCTCTCCAAACTTCCCCACCATATCTGTGAGAGAACTTTGAGCGTCAACAGATATCGTTGGGTGGATGACTTGAGTACCCAGCCCTTTCGAGCTACAACCTCATATCAGTAGGTATTTGAGTGACTTTATTTGATTGTGACTATTGCCCTTTGTTTCAATTAAATGCTTTACAGGTATAATAAAAATACTAGAGATTTAGAGCAAATAAAAATTTAAAATAATGAAATGCAGTAAGTATGAGAAAAATAGCTTCAAAGACGGTTCAAAACACCAAAAATGAAAGCAGAATTTCGATCTTTGGGTGGGCGGGACGAGGCCGACCAATGGAAATGCAGCTAAGATCTCAATCGTTTAGTTGAAAAGGAAATGAGAAAACAGCTTTTTTAAAATCTATTAAAAATATAAAAACATGAAGAAAAATAAAAGCAGAACATTCAAAAATATAAAAGATCTGCCGGAATAATTTTCCGAGGAAAATTAATGAGTAAATAATTAAATTTGAAAAATGAGCTTCTGGGAATCAAACCCAGCTCTACGCTATAGTCTCAACAGATATAGCGAGAATCAGTCTCTCTATACGGTGGTTCTTACAGTGGCACCAGGATTTGGAGCCATGACATGATAGAAATAACGACACTAATGCCTCGAATCAGGGTTTGGACTTTTCTATCAAAATTTGATAAACTCTAATGAAAAACTTATAAACTTGGCCTATTTGCTAGCTCGTCAAATGATTTACCTTTGGGAAATCCATTTTTTAAAATTCTAGTAAGTAATCGAAAAATTAATGTAACTCTTGTTGTTGTTTTTACAAGCTAGAAGAAAACGTTATTTCTATCTATACAGAAAATATTTGATATTTTCATTCTCATCAATTTAAAGTCCATTGAAAACAAAAATGAAGCTAATAAAAAACTTAGAAAAATAAATTGATATATTTTTCTTTTCTTTGAGCCTATTTTTCCAGAAATATTCTGAAGAAAATTTATTACGCAATACGAAATCCACTTATCTCCATTTGACTCAAGCTAAATTATCATAGAAAACGCATTCTATATATTTTTTTTCTTCTCTTTTGAAAGTAATTTTTCATTCTTTGTAAGGCTGGGCGAATAAAAAATGTATACTTCATTTTTACATCATTTTGTATTTTTCAGGATGAGATATTGTGTTGGCATAGTCAAGAATTCCGTCATTGGAAAAATGTATTGATTTTTTCTCAAGATATTTTAGTGTAAAATCTATGATTTTCTAGTTTTTTAAAATTCTAGGTTAATATCAGCATAGTCTGTCTGATCATAGTTGTAGTTGATCATCGTTAAAGTTCCCATCTACAGGCTGTTTTGAATTCTTAATTTTAATACTTATCCTTCTGTGAGCGTACTTGGAGTCAAAATATGGCAGCAGTAGCCAAGTAATTATAATCATGACCTCATGGTTAGCGTGTTGAGAGTCCGAGTCACTAAAGACCTGCCATATAAAGGTGCTTGATGCCCGTTAAATCCGTCAAGTTCAAAATCCACCCATTAGCGTGATCTGGCAGCTTGGAGAGGAAGTGCCAGCTCAGATGTCGTATTTGTCACTTGACGTAGGCTCAAAATTACAGGGGTCGTAGCCAAAACCTCTCGCATTGCTTTACAGTGCGACGTTAATATAACTCTAATTTACCCACTTTGGCGTCAAAATGTAACATGTTTCGTAAAAAAATAGAAACATTGACTGATAAGATAAAATTTATTTGTCAAAAATATGTACTAGGGACAATAAATAATGTGTAGTTATAAATAATATTAAAGAGATGTCGCACTAGCGCACCTCAGCGCCCAATGGTCACGTATACTGGGATTGGCACAGTAGGCCCTGGTCCTCATGGGCTGTTGCACCACTGAGTTTGATTATAGATATATCTATATCACATTAGATCAGGGTTGGGACTGAAAATCAATGAGAATAAGATGAAGTAAATGACATGCACTAAATCATGTTTTAACTATTCCCATGTTAAAATTGAAGAGTATAGTTTTGAAGTTGTTGACAGCCTCACTTATTTAGGTTCAGAAATTAGCAATAGAAACGATTGTACTACTGAAATCCAAAAGAGAATCACTATGGATAACAGATGTCTAAATGAAAAATGAAAATATATGAAATCAAATTTAATCAAAAGAAGTACAAAGGTTTTATTGTATAAAAGTCTTTTAAGGCTGTTTTCGGTAAAAGTACGAGAGCTTGAACTAAACGCGAAGCACATTTTTAGGCAGAAAAAATGCCTCAATTTCTATGGAAATTTGCAATATTATAACTCATACCGTTGTTAACAATGTAGTGTTTTTAAAAATGCCAAAATATCCCATGAATACTTTCTTTTTTGTTTTAATACGTGGAGGCATAGCCCATTTAACATTACGGTATAGGAGAAAAAACGCGAAACACATTTTATACCAGAAAAAATGAATCAACTCAGTTAAAAACGGGAAGTACGATAAAAAAAAAATTTGCTCTCTAAAGGATGGGGAAGCCAGAATATCATATTAATGTTTTATTTCTTTTACATCTGAAAAAATGTTCCAAATTTTGGTCCTATTCTTTAACATTAACCGAAGACAGCCTTAAGATCAGTTTTAACTAATGCATGCGAAACTTGGTCCATGTCTCGAACAGATGAGAATATGGTAAGAATCTACACAAAAGAAAGATTTTAAGATTTATTTTTGGAGGAATTAAGAAAAACATATGTGGCGAAGAAGATCAAAAAAAAATTTAGAGCTCTCTCAATCATATAAAGAATCTGATATCGTTAACTTCATCGAGAAATAGAACGAACTAAATGGACAGGTAACGTTATTATAATTAAAGACAGCACCACTAAAAAAAGCTCAATTCAATTCAATGCTCAACCAATTGGTACACGAAGAAAGAGAAGGCCAAATCTTAGATGGATTGATGACTTAGAAAAACATCTCCTAGTTTTAAGAGATAGATTTTGGAGAACGCTAGCGCGAAGAAGGTTGGCCTGGAAAAGGCTTCTTGAGAAGGCCAAGGCCCACCCTGGGCTGTCGTGCCACTGAGGAAGGGAGGAAAGAGATGTTCATCACGTAAGACCAGAGCAAACAGCTCATCATGACACAGGAAATTTCATATATATTTCAAAATAATTCTAATTTAAATGTAAAAGAAGTTTATATGTAAACATCACATCTCTTTCTCCTTTTACTAACCCCTATCCTTCTATTTCTTATGTAAATTAAAATTTACTGTTTTCAATTTAGAAATAAACGTTCTTTAGTTATAAACGCGCCCTTTTCCTTCTCACTCATTGTAGAACTTTCAGTCGTGTTTATAAAATAAATAAGTTTAAGTTTTTTTATCGATTCATAAGTAGCTATTGTGCATATTCCATTACTAATCTACCGTCGATAAAAAATAAAAATAAAAAAATTGATAACACTAGAGAGTATTGACACTGCATATTAAATAAATTCAAAATCGAATCTGGAATTTTACGACTCAGTTCCTCTAATTTTATATAAAAATACAAATGAGAAATAATATTTTTAGGCTAAAGATAATACAATTAATAAGCTTTATAACACAATGAAAATGACTTTTTGAGTAATCTAAAGATAGTTCTTTATCTTATCTGTATTTGATTGGTATTCAAGGATTTCGATTATCAATTTTTTTTTGTAAAAGACTCATCATTACTTTTGAAATAAATTAAAATAACATTAAAAGATATTTTATTCACAAATAGCAATTACTCTTATCTTACTATAGTTCAAATATTGACAATTCTAATCAGAATTTTAAGAAATCGTTTCCAATTCTCGGTTTGAAAGTAAAATGTTTAAATGTGAATGCTAATACATATTAATAATACATAAATTTGTTTCAATATTTATATTAAATTTTAAAGAGCTACAAAGAACGATATACTAATATTTAATTAAAAACTGTAGAATATATTTTCCTTCTGGAAATTACTATAAGAAATAACGCTCTTACAAAAATATCTGATTAAGCAATCTAGTCTCTAGGTATTTTAAAAACCTACCTGTTGAATTAGTTGCAAATATTTAAGATTTTACTTAATACTTATTATTATTATATGTATTATTAATTGAATTATTTGTAAATTCAATTTACTGTCTATGTGTTTGTCGAATGTTATTGTTTGGGTGTTATTTCTTGTTTGTAGAGAATTGGCCTATATATATATATATATATATAATATAATCCTGTATTCAGCCATTGCAATTCATTCTCAAAAATGCCTTTACATAAACATTGATTCTAATTAAAATTATGTTGTACTTACTTTGGATAAGAAGCAACACACATGTTGTATTTACGTCTGTCTCACTGAGAAGCAACTCAAGAGTTTTCTAAGGACCAAACAATTTGGAAACAATTAAGTGCAGAGGACGACATCTGAGTTGACACCATATTCTCCGACTTCCATACTATGCTAACGAAAAAAGCAAATAATGCTTGACTCATATCTCGAAAATTTTATTCTAAAGTGATATTCCCAGTGGGCAACACGAGAGAAATTGGTAACATACTGCTTAAAGTTAAATCATGGTCAAGTGACGAGGATGACACCTGAGATGAAATTCCCTTCTCCGAACTACCCCACCACTCCAACGGGAGCACTTTGAGCTTCGACACATTTAACGTGCATTATCCCCTCTACACGCCAGGTTTTCAGTGGCATTAGGGTTTGAACTCTAGACATTCCAATCCCGAATCCGTGACCAAAACCACTATATTAGCTACCCCTATCACAACGTAATACACAAATAATTACCGTTAGTTTGTGACGGTTCTATACTCGTTTTACCAATTAATCCTCTTTGGAAATCTTTGAGCTATCAATTCGCGCTATTCACAACCAAACATTCGGAAGAGAATCGTGATGTGTAAATTAACTTACTATAAGTAGTTGAGGTTTTCTAGCTTGAGAGAGAGTAGGAGTAAATATATACTAGAATCAGGTGAGATTGTGCTGAAGGTATAATATTAGAATCATAGTGATTTAATTCTTATTAGGAGGAAACTTTAAAGTGACGATTGTTCACTAAGATTGAATTGGTATTAGATCAAATCGGATGATAGGTTAGATCCTTTACTAAGGTAAGGATCAAGTTTGATAGTCGTTACTGTCGTTGTTCCACTTTCACAGTTAGCATTGAGACATTCTCTTACTATTATTAGTTGAAATTGTATCTGTTCTCTGTGTGATAAATAAATAGATTAATTGGATCAGTTCGAGTGTTTCTTCCCTTCCCACCACCCATCTCGGTATCCGAGAGAGTGGTCCAAGCCTCTCACAAGTTTTAGAATAGAACATTTAGTTAGAATATGGGTTTTAATACCAAATATAAAATTCTAAATTAATAGTAATAATTAAATAAGATGCGTAGATGTTTCATTTTCTGCATTTCAGTTTTTCTATTTTTTAGAATGGGCTTTATGAACACTGTATTATAGCAACTGAATATCTTTAATGTCTGAAACTTCTTAAGACTTTTAATCTCTGAATTATGATTTTATTTGGGTTATAATTCTTAAAAATATAGTACATTATAGAGGCAAGTGAAGTATCAATAAAAAAAGATTGGTTATTACACTTAATAAAAAATTTAGAGGTAAGGATTTATTTTAATGTTTCCGCACTGAATCAAAAAGAGTAAAAGACTTCAGTAGGAGTCAAAGCAACGTGGATGAAACCTTATTCAGTATCTCAATGCGGCTTAATTACCATACTACATTATGTAAGAGCTTTAAGGTCTAATTGAATTTTACGAGCTGTTACCTTTATTATTCCACGCGTTGGCTTAGAGAAGAATAGAATGCAGAATTCGCAACCCACAGAACATCTGCTACGTTATCAAGCAGGATTTTTGAGCTCTAAAGGTATTTAAAGCTAGTATTTTATGGATAAAGATGTTATCTTTGGCAGAGGAAATTGTCTGTAGTTTAAGCACACTTTTTGAATAATTTGTTTATTACTTAGGTTGCTAGTATCCAAAATTGAAAATCCTGAAAACTTACTGTAATATTAAATAATTATTTTTAGAAATGATGCATTGGTAAGCTGTTTCATAATTGAATTCTCCAACATAATTTGTTAAGGTATACGACTACCCTAAAACCGTGAATTTTGTCAAAAATTGACCAATTATTTTTCATGAATTTATTTTATAGGCCGTCTTATTAACTTTCATAAAAGTACCAAGTTTTTTTTTCATTCACTAGAAGAAAAACTACAAATGTTTCAGTAAAAGCAGGTGCCACAACTTTAAACAAGATGTCAAACTTTAAAATGCGTTTTTTTTTTTAGAAAATGATCAAACAGGGACAGTAATTGCTCCAAAAAGTTTTGAAAATAATTAACTGGATTTTTTTGTATGTGTTCTGTACAATAGTAGAAGTGTTTTAAACCTCAGATTTACCAATCACTGTTTTATAACAAAATTTACACAGTTCCTTATATAAATATAATCACTGTTTTCTTAAGCAATGTCATGACTAAAATAAAGTGCTGTTTATTGTAAAAATTAAAATATTTCTTAACTTTAAGATCATTTTGAATAACAAAGTAACACATTAAAATTAAAAAATTGAGAATTTGTTCATAAACTTTTTTTTTACAGAAAGTGCCCCATTTATGTAATTTTTTGTAAATTTTAGCGATTTTTTCACATTTTGGTAGTAAAAATTTCTTTTCCTCTTCGTAATTTCAGCATTTTTTTATCTTTAAAATGTACTAAATAAATATGAAAACCACAACAAAAAAATCCTCATAACTCCTTTTTTTCTTAAAAAAAAAGTGGTCGTGAGAGTAGTCGGATACCTTAAAATCAAACTTTAAATTATTTGAGAAATGTTTCCCAATGAGGAGATTATATATAAATCGAAAGAGTCAAAATAAAAATGCGGTTAAATATTTATTTATTTTTAATAAAATATTAAGTATCTTTATGAAAATGATTCGAAGACTTATCTTCGATCATAAAGTTTAATGTAATAATCAGTGCTTTTAACACATATACGAATTATTTATGGAAGGAGTGTTTGTTAATGTTACACTTAACTAACACAAGAGACAATGGAATTGAACCTCGTTATTTTGAACCATGGTCAGGTGATTCCTAAATGGCACCCACTCTCTTAGCTAATATTACACGCCAACGTGAAGCCTTTGAAACACGACGCATTTTACGTGCATCAACCTCTACACGGTGGGTCTTCAGTAGCATCAGGGCTCGAACCCGCGACCCGGCAACGGCTATGAGTCTATGACAATGACCCCTAGGTTACCATGTCAATTAATCATTGATGGAATATTGAGTATTAGAATAATCATGCATTCACTATGAAATAGTACAATAATTTTTGCAATCAATTAAAGTGTACGTATTTAATGAATATATAACTTTTATAAGAATCATAATTCGTAATTAATTTTTAAATCAATGAAATTACGCTAAAAATATTGTAACATACAAAATGTGCATCAATTTCATTTACACAAACTGAAAAGTAATTCATTTTTCAAAACATTCGTAATGAGTTAATGCTTAAAGCACCACAAATTCATGGGTTTTTTTTTCGGTTTGATACATGCAACTGTAAAAAATTCTACTAAAAGCAAAAATTTTCACATCATCACGTGATTTTTAAACTATATTTAAAAAAAAACGGTTTTTCCCCCCATGGAAATTGTTTTGAATTTCGCAGGTATCAGCACTTCTCCAGAATACTTTTTTTTAGCTGCAATTAAATTTTGTACTTTGTATTTTTTTTTGTACTTCTAATCTATTTTTGTGCCATTTTGTTTACACCGTTTTATTTGGTTTATTTAATGTTATCCTTATAATTATAGATATTCACTAACAGTATTTAATTAGTTACATTTTTTTTTCATTTCTTTTCGTCTTTTTTTTGTACTTTAGAATTATTTTTAATGGTACTTTTAAATTATATTTTTGATAATTAAGTTAATAAACTAAACTTTTAAAAGAAATGAAAATCTGGTAAGATTTTCCAGCAATGTATTAGAAAACATTATTTAAATGCTTAAACACCCTGATAGTGGCATGTTATTATATACATAAAAAAAGTTATTTTATGATATGTTATTCTGAAGATAACAAATTGTTTCGGACCATAAAACACAATTTAACACGTAGAATATTTTGTTATCAAATGAGATTGTACCATTTAATAAATGAAATTGATTATATTGTTATCTATGAGCTATTTTAACAAAACTACACAAATCATAAAGACGTTATGTACGTTAAATAATATGAAACCATAGATATTTCATCTCCATTTCTTCATTGATAATATGTTTATTAATATGACAATGAAATTTAACAGTTACAATTTAAGTTTTATTCTTCAGTGGTTATATAAAACACAAAATCTTGTTAGTAATATTCGTATAATTAATGCTTTTAAATTTAATTTTTTGATGAAGAAGAAATCTATTTTTAAATAATTTTAAAATTAATGATATAGTATATAGTTCTACAACTAATTTTCTTTCAAATTATACTAATTTTATAATGGTAATGTATATATATATATATAAACTTCAAAATTTGAACCAAAATTCAGAATTAAAATTAAGTTAGTTCTCTTATTAAAAAATTTACACTCGGAAATATTCTTCCATTTTCGTAAATATCGTTTAACAAAATGGCCTCTTTTTTATGACTGAAATTACGTCTATATTTTCTATTTCACGAAATACTTTTTATAAATGCATTATTAACATGTAAATATAAAGCAATACTTAAAAATATAAGCCTTTTTTTTACCAGAAGAAAAATGTGATTCTAATTTCTTTTACTATTTGGAAATCAATTATCTTACCATAACGCAATTCCCCAATAGTTGACTGTCTGTTGCCATCGCTTGTTGTGTAGAAATAAAAGAACTAACCAAACGATTTGCAATGGCATTACGAATAGATAACTGGCGGGAAATCTGTCAGCGATTGTTACTAAGGTAACCATATTTTCTTTCTTATCCTCCATTATTTTATCTTAGAACTCATAAAACACACGGGAAATGATATATATTTGCTATGTGGGTAGAGTTTGGTACAAAGCATTTCCTCCGAAAAGTTTTTTTTTATCGAGAATTAAAAGTTTTAAGTTGTTCTGGTTACATGGGATACTTACGCTGTTAAATATTGTTTACATAAACGCAAATTTTCCATCACATTCATACATAATGATCGTATCAGAATTATCAACTCAACTTTGATAGGTTATTTTGATTCGATATCTTTGAAATTATAATAAATAAATTTGCAATTTTTTCCCGCATAATAATTAAGAAATCGAGCTATTTTTTTCATGATTTACAACGGAAGAAATTCTAAAGTTCTACGTAGCATTGAGGATATATTTTTGAATTATAAATAGGGTATACAGATGGGTTTCATGTTTTATGGTAAAGTAATCGTAGAATTCGTATGATGCAGAAGGCTAATCTAATCCTTCTTATTGATAATTAATTAATTTTTGATTTATCTTTTATCCTTTAAGAAGAATATTATTGTATTTAAATTCAATTTATAGTAAGATGTTCTCCGAAACAAAAAAAAAAACGTTAAAAAATGTAATATTTAGGAACATTCTTCAAAATTTGAGCAGGAAACCACACACACACACACATCTAAGGATACAAGTGAGTAGTATCTCAAATGCCACCCCTTCAAAACTTATCTAATTTTTTTTTCCATTTATATTTAAAATAATAAACAAGGTAAGAGATATTTCAGAATTCATATTTATGTTTGATTTTATAAATAGCTTTTTTTGCTTATGGGAATTCTTTCTTTTTCAGTTGGCTCTATCGAAATCGTTTTAGAGGTTTTATGCTCAACTATATATACGACATTTTTATTTCTATTTAACTTTGGTACAAAGTTCTGAACTATTTTACGGAGGAAAAACCATTTATTTTCTATAACAATTTCATTAATATGACATTTAAGTTTATGTTAATTTTTCCTAAGGTTGTATTTCTGAAATTAAAAATACACAATTGCGTACTCAAGGGGATTTGCGTTTGACGGTTCTCCTACATCAGCGGTCTTCAAATTTTGTCGACTCTTGATACCCTTAAAGCTATAAGGTGTTTGCATGAAACCCTTAAAGCTATAAGGTGTTTGTATGAAACCCTTAAAGCTATAAGGTGTTTGTATGAAATCTTTAAAAATATAAGGAGTTTGCATGGAACCGTTAAAGCTACAAGTATAAGGTGTTTTTGTATATATGAACCCTTTTTGCAATAGATCCTTGGAGTAATTTTTCTGAAAATAATATTAAAAGTGATCTAAACATGCTATAGGTACTTAACAACAACTTAAGATAAATACTGTACTTTTTACTTAAAACTTTTACCACATCAATGTAATTTACTCATTAATCGCATTAATTTTTATGCTCCACCTATATCTTACATAATAACTGGGATATGTGTTTGTATTTTTTAACACAAGATGTCGAAGTCCAGGTCTATTGAAGCTAATTGTAGTCGCATTTCATATTATACGTTAATTTGTTTCCATATATTTGTCTTTGTTGTGACATACATTGAGAAATATTTTTAACAAATACATTGTTCAGAAGGACATTGCGATGCTTATAACTAAGAGAAATTTCTGTGTGTCTGTCAATTTGCATCCTAAAATTTTTAAGAGTTTCCCCTGCTTATATTTAGGTTTAAGTAACTGATATATCGATGATTTGTTCCTACTTCTTTGGGAAGCTTTCTGGTTAATCTATCCATGCTTGAATTTCTGCTCTGAAAAATGTTTTACAAATGTTAGATTTTTTTATTTTTTAGGGAAAAGGGTTTCTTTTAGGCAGAAGTTTTACAAATGCGAAAAGACACTTCGTTTTAGAATTTTTAACATTGTCCTCTAAATTCAATTTATTCCGTTCCACTTAGTTTTACTTAGTCCACTTAGTTAGATGTATCATACTCTTTAAACACATTACCTAATTTTAGTACTATATAACTATATACCTAATTTTAGTACTAAATAATTGTACAAAATTGAAACCTAAAAAAAATTAATGTACTTTTATTATCTTTTTTAAAATATATAATTTATTCTTTTATTTATATAATTTTCTATATATATGTATATAATTTTACTAGGACCTGGAGAACACTAGTAGGAAGAAGTTTGACCTGAAAAAGGCTTCTTGAAAAGGCCAAGGCCTACCTTGGGCTGCCGTGCCACTGAGGAAGGAAGGATTTATATAAAAATATAGTACAATATAATATATATTTAACTTTATAAGTCACCTTATTGCAAGTAGTTAAAGTTTTAGAATTATCACATGCGCAACGTAAAACTTAATTAATATTTCTCACAGAAATGCTTTTTATATACTTTATGCCTTTAAATTCAAAAACTATGATTATATTTTAAACCTTTAACACATTTTTGAAGCCTCATTCTTTTATTAATAATGTGCAAAAAGATCGAATTATTTCATTGTAACCTCAAAGAATTGCATCTAATCGAAAATTGTTTATATTTTCAGATCCCGAGATAAAACTTAAACCCCTGACAGGCCTTAACGTTTACTTTTGTGAATTCGCAATGTAGACAAGAAAGTTGGCCAGATAATGTTGAGTACATAAGATATTGCGGATAAACTTTTGGAAGAGACGTAAGCAAAGTTAAGCAATTAGATATTTAACTGTTGAAATAATGCATTGAAATGTGTCGAGTGCTTCGCTTCGTCTCCCCTTTCCTACGTTAAAGTCCGAGTCCTGCCAAAACCAAATGGTGTCGCCTCTCAGCTAATACGTTAATTTAAATGTCATTTACTAACAGGGAAATGCGGAAACACACATAAAGTCAAAAGTGCAATATTAAATAAGGCCTTCGCAACCTAGTGATTTGGAAGTGAAGGGAGTCGTCGATACTCAAACTGAATAATTTGACCAGTCATACATTATTTTAGAAATATTATAAGTACGAGAACTATAGCGCTGATCCTGAAAATTTTGAGAAGTCTTCTGGGGATGTTATGTGGAAGTTCGGAAAATAATATATATAAACCATCTCAAAACCATCTCTATAAATTGATTATCGCTCCAGATTATAAATGCATCGGCAAGGAAACTTCGCAAAACTGTGAAACGACATCAATTTAAGTTAACCGAATTCAAATTTATTTTCGAAATGCCTAAGCAAGTATATATCTATTTAAATAATCATATTTCTGCACTTTTAATTAAATATTAAAAATTTTAACCGAAAAGCACATTTTCTTGTAAAAATATTTAGGGAATGTGGAAATACCGTATTTATTTGAGCCTAAGCAGTCATTTATTCCAAACTGCATATCAATTCGCAACAAGCTTTGTGAAAAATAAACAACAGTGTAAAAATGTTTATCGATGCCGATATTTAGAAAATTGAAAAAATAAATAAATAAATAAGTAAAATGACAACCAATAATAACTGACTAATTAATATGTTTTGCCAATAATAAAATCTTTTAAATGCATAAATGAATCCGTACTTGCTTTAAACGTCAGTATTATGCTCAATTTCCCCTATTCAAGGAAATTTTTCTAAGCAGCTTCCAACTTTCAATAGCATTAGGGGACATAGTACGATTCAATTGACCAAAATCGGTCAAAAAATCAAATTTAATTTTTCTAGCCTAAATTTTTCTTTATATACTTTTCTCTATAACCTCACAAAATTTGAAAGCTCTCAACTTAAAAAACGTAGAATTATGATAGCTCTTACGTTCGTTTTTATTCACATCCCTATGGTAAATTAAAATTTTAAAAACTGCCGTATCTCAGAAAGATAAAATAACTATTTTGTCTTCATTTAAAATGCTAAGGCTTTTTTTCTATTGCGCCTAATGCTTTGAATTTTTTTTTACCTATTCCCAATAGTACATGTAACAAAAATTGGTATGCATTTTTGAATCAAAGAAATATTTATTTTTTTTAAAAATAATTAAACTCAGAATTTAAACATTTTTTAAGGAATTTTCAATAAACATTCATAAAAAGAAGTATTGTAAGAATACCAATCACGTTAACGCAAAACCCATACCAACTTTTATTTTACATAGTTTGACGTACTTGTAAATCAAATTTCATGCGTGTACGTCAATTATTGTAGGAGGAGTAGCATTTTAAAATCACTTCAAAAATTTCCTTAAAAAATTACATGACTAGCTTTTTATGAAGTTTTGAGCACAAAATATATGTTTAACATAGTATACATACATAGGAGGCAACCAAAAAAATATTAAAAATCTTTAAATTAAAAAATTTTGCGTAAATCGTACCATGTCCCCTTAACATTGAAAAGAAAGTGGAGCTTAGATTCTAATAAATGTGGTAGTTATACTTAGCTGCTCTTTATTTCATCCTTCGTGAAGTAGGAAATACGTCACATCTTTAAGAAGAATAATGGATTTTTTAAGCATATTCAATCTGTGAAGGCATAAATTTATTGTTGCAAAGTAAGTATTTGTGATTAAAAGGATTAATTCCACAATTTACGAGTAGAGGGTCTGACGCATGTTACATCTGTCTTGGCTCAAAGTTCTCCCATTGATGTGATGTGAAAATTTGAGGAAAGAGATGCTAGCTCAGGTGTCGTCCTTGGCATTTGTCAGCGGTCCAAATTCGTTAATAGCTCCATAAGATTAGATCCATCACCAATAAATCTTCACGTTGCTTTAATGGGAGACATTAATAAGCAAATCAAAGGAAAAAAATGAGACCGTTTAACTGTCCTCAAGATGCTTCAAAGAGTGATGTTAATTAGCAATTTATAAATATTCAAAGCACTATGATTTATACAAAAAAAATAAAACTATGTACAGAAAATATCACATATATTTGAAATTTTCTTTATCATTTTAATATTTTATCTCTGGCAGAAAATAAATTCAAATGGAATATTAGTTTTAGTATAAAAATTTATTTCAAATCTTACTTAAGTATTTTATACTCATAGGTTTTCTTTCTTTTAAAATAATAAATATTTTCATGGTGTACAGTTGTCAAACAAAAAATTAGACATTATTCATGATTTTTGCAATTTTATATCATAATGTAATGACTTCAAACATCTCTGGATCAAACTATTTATTAAAGTATGAAAAGCGTGAAAAAAATATTCCAGTACAATTTAACTGCAAAAAGGGTTCACAGATATAGAGTCTCTTTCGCGGTAATGTCTTTATACTGCTCGCGCGCATAAACATATTAATTAAAGTGATACTTTCGCGAAATGTCCTGTATATTTGATATGCCACAGGGTCTACAATTCACTAGATTTCGTTACAGAAAGTATTCGCTTTTCTGTAATTCTACACCAAGTTTGTGTGAGCTCGTTTGCTCTATCTCCACCGTGCTATGGCTGATTCGAAACTCCTCGGTCCTAAGTCTACCTTCTTTCTCATTAATTCGCGGACTCTCAGGTAATTCCCAGCTGAAGTTAGTATATAAGATGGAGAGATGCTTCTTAGGTTCTTTCAGTAAATGTTCTCGTAATCTGCCTCACTCCCCTTTTTAACATCCAAGTTTCCTTTGGTCACTTACCACATATTCCTTTGATCTCTTGTCTTTCGGCCCCTCAGAACGTGAGGTCTTTCTCGGCTCATAGTGGGAGGTCTTTTCTCCAGACGCACTGTTGTCTCAAATCCGTGGGAAACCAAAAACCACATTCTACCGGTGTCCTTTTTCCTCCCTTGGACAGCCCGAGGGAACAGGGGTCAAAATTTTTGACGAATTAGGGATAATTACAATTAGGGAAACGAATGATCTTTCTCACGTTTGTCGGCTTACTTTTTCAACAATTAGAGAAAAGAGACCGGGTACATCACAATAACTATGAGTGCAAAACAAAATGAGTACGATTTTTAATAACTCAGTTGGAAATTAATTCAGATGATGCCAGTGTGTTATTTAATATGATTAAAATGATTTTTTAATATTTAAAACAAAGTTTTCTGTTTTCAAATTCAATTAATCTATTTCAAACAATTCGGTAAAGAATAATCTAAGTAATTATATTTAAAATTTCGTTTGAATTTGATTATTAGTTCCAGAAATATTGGAAGAAAGCCAAAGGAAGTCACATTAACTCAGTGCTTCTCAAACTTTCAATATTCGTGACCCAATTTTCAATCATTATTTTCATCGCGCCCCCCACCATACAATAACAACGAATTGAATTCAATATACTTTTACACTTAAGCTACAATACGACTTTAACCTTCAAAGTGCCACTGGCGTATATAAACGTCTTCCTCAGCTAACGCATTAGTTGTTGGACGTATAAATACGTCTTAATGAAATAGGATCTTATCTGTGCACTGCTATCCATAAAATTATTCCGAAGGCTTTGGAAAGCAATAAAATGCTTTTACAGTGTTTGAGATGGATTTACTTATTTCAGAGGATTTGCTCATTTATGTATATTCTTTTTCTCCCCCCCCCAAAAAAAAATATCATATACGCGCATCTACGTGGAAAACAGCGGTATTAGGGAGCGAATCCCGTAACTTTTAATGGACAGTTAAGGGATTAATTATAAACAATACATCAAGATAAGTGTTATTACAAGCCCATGGGGTCACTGGTAGTTATCAAACTTGTTCTTAACATAGTATTGTTAAAGTAATTATAAAATATACATTGTGCAGTACTAATAAAAGTATTTATATCAGTGTAACTGTGTGTTTTACTTTTTATTATCACAGAATGTATTTTGTTTACTTTCAGTAAATTAATATATTTTTTTTTAAAATAATCTTTTGCTTTCGACTTTTTAATATGCTCCCGCTCCTCCCCCTTGCTGAGTTATCTCACCCCCCTAGGGGGGTGCCCCACATTTTGAGAAACGGTGCATTAACTAGACGAGTTTTGTACAAAAATGAATATTTTTGAAATATTTTCCCCAAAATTATAAGGTCAGTCTAACACCAAGTGGAAAGTGAATCGTCAACAAATTCAACATAATGCAGCCTTTACATGAGATTTTTTTGCATAGTTTTTATATTATATGATAGATTGACATTTCTAAGAAAAATAAATTCAGATATATACTTCTGAGCTTTTGATTTCGAAGAGAGTTCGTGACTATTCTTTTACTTTTATGCACGCAATATTTTTTTTGCATGAATTTGTCTGAATAGCAGCTTTATTATAAAAAGAATTATGTGTGGATCTTTTTCGAGATTCTCAATTATTATTTGTGGTCAGAATCTTTGAGAAAGAAGTTAAAGTATCTCACGATAAGTTATTTAAAGATTAATTTTAAATATTGTTATCATTGAGAGAGAGAGAGAATTAAATTATATTATCTCTTTAATTGTTAAGGCTTCTCTTAAATGTATTATATTTTGCACAATGTGTATTTCTTTGCACTTAAAACTTTAATTTCTTTTATGAGAATAAATTTATATTTCAAATGTTTTACATCTGCCTTCATGACATGAGTTATAAAATTAGGAAAGTAATTCCTAATAGATCATTTATATTATTTTGTTAATAAAAACAATCCACTTTTATAACTATATTTATAAACATTTTATTTTAAGGCATTTAAAACTGTGGCATTCATCCAGTAAAATGTGTATCAATAACATTATTTTTTCGACATTTTATAAAGAAATTTTCCTCTTTATACATTTATATTTTATAGAACTTCATACTTTATCAGTGAGTTATATGAGTTATTATTTATTTTTGAGATACGTTATTAAATTTATTTAGTTTTAATTTTATTAAATTTCTTTGAATATTTTAAAATAAAAATAAATAAATAGTACAGAAAACGCTTATTAATCCGAGAATTCCATTAAACTGAACATCCCACAATTCAAACAGCCACTTAAAAAAAATTAGATTTTATAGATGCAGGGAGCCATTTTTTTTAAAAAAAAGTAATAATGTTTTTCCGCCTTTTGTCATATGTTACATAAATAACGAAATGACTTAAATTGTCTGATATACAGTTATTATATAAATTATTTTACTTTGCCATCATTCAAAATGCTTTTGTTTTTGTTTAGCTATGTGCCGTGAATGTTGTCCAGTCTAATATGGACTTAGTGAATTAGAACATTAAGTTGTCCGCAAAATGACTAATCTTAACTACTGTTCTTTAATTTATTTATTGCATATAATTAATTTCCTTTTAGTCAATCCATACCTTAATTTTAGTATTATCTCTCAACTACGTGTATTTTAAGAAAATTTAAACATAGTGTATACTCCTTTGACATCAATTGAAAATTATTATAAAACAGTCAGGAATTATTTTTTCACGTGACACACCAGCCACGATCCGATACCCTGGCTACTAGGCTACCATGACCACATTATTATTATTTTTATTATTATATATATTTTTTTCCATATTTTTGTTATAAGAACAATATCCATATATGTAATGCAAATGTATATAACAGTGCTTTATTTTCTCTGGAATTCTTAAGGTAACAAATACATTTATTAGACGTAATGCCCGCGTGAATTTAAAAATTAAACAATACAGATTGAAGGATAAAGAAGTTTTAAATTAGTTAATTTTACGTGAAATGCAAAATTAAACAGACAAAAAAAGCTTTTTGCATATATCAGCTGAACAAAAAAAAAACATGTTTGTTTATTTTTAAGCTTTTAGATCTAATAACTGATAAAAAGGGATTTTTATTTATTTATAACTCCCTGTAACTCTCTTCTTGTAGGTTGATTTTTGAAAACACCTTCCTAAGCTGATCTCTGTTCAGTAAAAGTAACAGATTGTTACGAAATTTGGTATAATGAAAGCTTAAAATAGTGTAAATAGTTTATATCTGGAAGTGTAATACGTTGATATTACTTTCTGTTGTATTTATTTTATGTTAAAATCTTGCCACCACCTCTCCCTTCTTAATCTAGTTTTATTCTGAAATAAAAAAAAAGTGATTACTCTGATCAAATGAATAAATTAAAAGCGAGCGATAGACGGAACAAAAGGGAAAATTTTACTTCACACAAAAATGATAGATAGATGCTATCGCGGGCTTTTTTGCTGATGGCAGAATTTTTTCCTACTGTCTTGACAACTATCGCCATATTTTGAACACTTCACACAATATCTTTATAAATTATAGCATATGTGTTATTCTGATGTATAAGCTATATTATTGTAAAGTTTCATTAAAATCCATTCAGTTATTTTTGCGTGAAAGAATAACAAACATCCATACAAACTTTCACGTTTATAATATTAGAAAGGATGCATCCCACAGCTCGACGTCAGAAATGCAACAGTTAGTGGTTGTCACAGGAATTGCACGAAGTTGCAACCGCGTAGATCAGAGCACAACATACGTCAAAAGACGAAGAATTTTTGGATGCGTTTAAACAAATCCGCTTACATTTCTAACGTCGAGTTGTGATGTATTATTTGTATTGTAAACAAGTTCTACGTCTAATAAATGTATCGTATTGCACCTTTTCATTCCGCTATACATCACACCCTTTTTAACTCTTTTCGTGAATTACTCCGACTAAACGTGGTTTGCGATCCAATGTTCTATGTTGATTTGCCGTGCCCATGCTGCCTTCTATCAACCATCGGACGAAGTCAACACGGATAAATTATAAGTTAAGTCAGTGCTTCTCAAAGTTTCAATATTCCCGACCCAATATTCAATCACAATTTTCATCGCGCCCCCCTCATACAATAACAATTCAATAATAATATACTTTGATGCAAAAACTACGATACGACTTTAACCTCTCAAATGCCACCGACGTATATAAATGTCTCGCTCAGCCAAAGCATAAATTTCCCTTGACGTAAATATACGTCTTTCCGAAGTGCGATCTTTTCTGTACACTGTTATTCATAAAAATCTTCCGAAGGTTTTGAAATACAATAAAAGGACATTGACAATGTTTACGAAAGATTTACTTATCTCAAATTATTTCCTTCTTTTTTCCTTCCCCTCCCCCAATATATCTTATACGCACCCCTACGTGGAAAACGACTTGCTTTGGGAAGCTACTAGCGTAACTTTTATTTAGCAATTAAGGGATTTATTATAAATCCTTCAAATTATCAAGATAAATGTTACTTTTTGTATATAATTTTATGTATGACAATCCCATTGGGTCTCTGGTAATTATTAAACTTGTTTTTAAATTAGTATTGTCAAATTAATTATAAAATTAGTTGTGTAGCACTGATACATTTATAAGTGCAATATATTAGTGTAAATATGTTATTTTTTTATTATGTCAGAATGCATTGTTTGTGTTTACTTTCAGTAAAATAATTTTTTTAAATAATCTTCTCA
The DNA here is from genome assembly GCA_019973955.1 of Trichonephila inaurata madagascariensis. Lineage (NCBI taxonomy): Eukaryota > Metazoa > Arthropoda > Arachnida > Araneae > Nephilidae > Trichonephila > Trichonephila inaurata. The sequence goes on along the minus strand of BMAV01009903.1, from coordinate 83,334 downwards.
CCCCTGAGAAACGCTGAGTTAAGTTAGTTAATGCAATAATAATAAATTAATTAACTAAGCATTAAATGTGATGTTTAAATTTTTATATATATTGCTCAATTCTCCACTAAATTATTGTTCGAATGAAACGGTTTTACTGCAAAAAACTAAATTAGCCCGAACTTTTTTTTTTATTATTATTATTATTCAACTAATATGTAATAATCCAAACCATTATAGCGTGTTGCCAGATCGGTCTTTCTAACTTCATTCACCGAACTTTATTGTCAAAGGTCGTAAAAAAAAATAATAAAATAAGCAAAATATTATGAAATCTTTAAAATTCAAAATTCAAATAAAATTTCTCCATTTTCATAATGTGTTAAGTATCATGGTTAATTATATACAATAAAAAAAATGTGCCTTCCTTTTGAACATTTTGAGGGGGGAAAATGGCTACTTAAGGGGTTGATATTGAACATTATTCAAATGTATATGAAACTATTTTCTAACGAACTGAAATTAAAGTACAGAAACCGGAAAGAAACAATTCCATATTATTAAGCAAATGTTTCCATAACACTTTGCTGAAATTATTCGGAAAGGAGTTACTACTAAAAATATTTTATTCTTTTTATTTACTTTATATTTCATTCCAATAATACGGGATCTTCGTATAACAAGGTGCCGTATTTAGCTTTATGATTCTAAAGCTTTTTTTGTGGTGAAAAAGATTATACCCCAAGGAGGCAGACATCTAACTGATTTTACAAATCTGGATAATACTAGAGGCGCCATAGTATTATTTACCCAAGAATTGTAAAAATTCCATTTTCCACTGATAAGCGGCTTCTGTTATCACCGCTCGGGGAAGGAAATAAATTGTTCTGGGCTCTCAGCATGATAAATGGTTTCTAGGCTTCCTGAGACCTGAATTTATGACTAACGTTTGTATTGGGGGATGTTGTTTATGAGCAATTGTAGGGAAGTGACGCTTAAGTTGATTACACATCAGCAGATTTTTAATTCTATGATAAGGGGCTGCAATTATTACATTAAAACAGGAGATATTAATTGCCCGATAAAAGGTGAAAATAGATAACAATTAAGATAGTGAATTGGTTTTAATTTAACAGCCAAATGCATATTTAAAATAAGAACTTTTTATTTAAAATCTTAAGGTATCCTACTACTTGCAAAATCTTTTTTTAAAAAAAATGGAAATATGGGGATATTTTGTGATTGTCAGATTTATTTAGTGTATTTTAAGGAAAAAATCCTAAAATTGAAAGCAGAAAATTTTTTTATTACTATTAAAATGGAAAAAAGAACTGGTAAAAATGTTCTAAAAATTACATAAACGGGGCACGTTCTATACAAAAGTTTATGAGAAAATTCTCAATTTTTTAATTTTGATGTGTTACTTTATTATTCATGTTTGAAATTACCTTCAGGATAAGAGATGTTATAATTTTTACAAAAACTAGAGAACTTTATCTTAGTGATTATATGAAATTACTTAAAAAGACAGTGATTATATTCACATAAAGGACTCTAAATTTTGAAATGAAACAGTGATTGATAAATCTGAAGGTCAAAACACTTCTACTGTTATACAGAACATACAAAAAAAATTTCACCAAATTATTTTCAAAACGTTTTGAGAAATTGCTGTCCCCGTTTGAACTTTTCGCCAAAAACATATTTCGAGTAAAACGCATTTTAATGTTTGACAACTTGTGTAAAGTTATGGCATCTGCTTTTATGAAAACACTTGTAGTTTTTGTTCTGGTGAATGGAAAATGAAAAACTTGGTATTTTTTTTAAGATAATATGATGACATATAAAATAAAATCAAAAAACAAAATTTGTCAATTTTTGAAAAAAAATCATGATTTTAGGGTAGTCGGATACCTTAAGCAATATTACTTTTTTAGATCATTTCAAAGAGACGGTTATTTTAAAAAAAAAATGATTTACACATAAACTTTTTAAAAATCTTACTTTTTTAGATAATTTCAAAGAAATAGCTGTTTAAAGAGGAAAAATTTTGTGTACACTTTTAAAACCTATAATTTTTTAAAATATACAAATTTGGTGTAAAGTAATTTTTACTTTGTCTTTATCATTTGTAAGGTATTTTAACTGATAACGTGTAGTAGTAACAATTATATATATACGTAAAGGTGAAATGTGTCACAAGCTTAAATTTAGTACTCCTAGTTTATCTTCATTAAATCTACTCAAAACAAGTTTTAATTTCCTTGCTTACTATCTTGAATTTTTTTTAAATATGTGGAAATGGTCTTTATGTTTAGATTTTCACAGAAATATCACTTTATATAAAAAGGGAAGTAGTTATTTTTTAAAAAGAAAATATTATTTTGTTTGGTGAAAAAAACCGCGTCTTAAGAAAGTTTCGCCACTTGACTGCATATATCAATTTCTTTACTATTTAGCTCTTAACTAAATATCAGCTTAAAAATTAGGAAACTGCTCAAAAATATACTGGAAAACTGACCATATTTTTAAAAATGTTAAAAATTAAATAGAATTTTTTTCTTTCTAGTTTTAAAAATATAGTATTATCATTACCGTAAAATCCGTCGTATAACCCTCACTTTTAACACTAAAAATAAAACCGAAATTTACGCGTGCGCGTTATACAACGGGTATAAAAATGAAAGCATTAAAATTTAAAAAAAAAAGATGAACATATGGAAAATTAGTCTTCTACATATATCAAAATATTGTTTACTTTAAAGAAATGACATACTATATGAAATTAAGGGGTTGACATGAAGAAATATTCTACTTTTTTCTAAAGCTTGAGGTAATACCTTGAATACTTGACTTCAACACATAAGAGCACCCCTCACGTACCTCGCGCGGGGGGGGAGGTTGTAAAAAAAAGGGTTTCTGTTATAAAGCGAATATCCTTAAAACTTAAAAAAAAATGCGCCTTGAAAGTATAGTGCGTGTCATGCGCCGGATCCTACGGCAATTAAAAATTAATTAAAAATTTCACTCATTCTTTTTTCTTTTTTAATTTTTTTAATTTAAGGTATCCGACTACGTTCGGAACCGTGAATTTAAAAAAGCGCATAAATGGATAATTGTCATGATATTTAGTGTCACTTAGATTAGAATACATGTATAAAGTTGTTTTAAAGACATTTTGACAAAAAAAAAACTATTTAAATACAATATTTCGGCTAAAAATTAACTTAGAATAACCTTTTTTCAAAATGTTCTCCTTTTGTGAAAAATGCTTCTATTATAATACTATTTTGCCTGTATATAGTTCAAACCTGTGTACAGAGATTCAACTATGATTTTTGAAAAGTTCACATTATTTTCAGAGCTACAACCAATTGAAATAGTGATCAGCGGTTTTTTTTCTTAAAATTTCTTCCCTCTGTTGTCGTAGAACATGGATAGACCCACTTCGAAGTTACATATTTCAAAAATTCTAGTTGAGCCTCTGTAGAGAGGTCTGAGCTATATACAGGCAAAATATTATTATAATAGAAGCATTTTTCACAAAAGGAGAATATTTTGAAAATGGGTCATTCTATGTTCATTTTTTGTCAAAGTATTGTACTTAAATAATTTTTTATTGTAATACTATTCTTAAAACAATTTTATATACATTTTTTAATCTAAGTGATACAAAATATCATAAATAATATCCATTTATACGCTTTTGCACAATCACGGATCCGAACATAGTCGGATACCTTAAAGGTTTTTGAAGTAAGTTATACATATTGCTACACAAATGCCTCAAATGGTGATGGATAAAT
>BMAV01009903.1:61274-74549 GCA_019973955.1 Trichonephila inaurata madagascariensis | reverse complement strand
CCAAACAATAACAATGTGTTGACTTCAATACTTTGACGCTAAAGCTACAATAAGACTTTAACCTCTTAGGTGTCACCGGCGTATATAAACGTTTCGCGCTCAGCCAGTGCGTTCATTACCCCAGACGTATTTATGTGTCTTTCCGAAGTATGATCTTTTTTGTACTCTGTTATCCATAAAACTATAAGCTTTGGAGTGCTATAAAAGGACTTTGACAGGTTTGCCACAGATTTACTTATTTCAAAGGATTTGCTTATTTACTCTTTTTCTATAAGGCCCCCCCTCTCCCTCCCCAAAAAAAACAGAAACTGGCCTAGGTGTTACAAAAGGGTGGAATTGGGAAGCGAATTACGTAATTTTTAATTGTCATTGAAGAGATTAATTATAAATCGTACAAATTATCAAGATAAGTGTTAATTTTTGCATATGACAAGACCTTGGGGTCACTGGTAATTATTAAACCTGTTCTTAACTTAGTAGCTAACTTAGTATTCTTAACTTAGTTCTTAAATTAATTATAAAATACATTGCGCTCTACTGATACATTTATAAGTGTATTATATCAATGTAAATGTGTATTTTATTTTTTATTATGCCAAAATGTATTGAGTTTATTTTGAGTAAATTAATAATTTTTTTAAATAATCTTTTCTTTTCGACTTCCTAATATACTCGCGCTTCCCTCGTAGGGTTATCATGCCCCCCTAATGGGGAGCGCCCCACAGTTTGAGAAACGCTGCCATCAGCATTGTTTTTATTTCTTTCCGGATGAAAGAGCTTTCCATTGCAAAAGTTCTTTAGGATGTCTCATTTTTTTTTCATTTGGTGACTGCATTTAGATAAAATTATCGCTTAGCTGTAAATCTGCCTTAGGAAAATGTATTAATTACTCTTTTCTTCATTTTAAACCTCCATAAAAATTATCTCTTCAGCATTTCCTGCTTTTCAGGTTTTCTTTTTACCATATAAAAACTCTTGTTTGTTTGGTCATAAATGAAGAAGCTATCCAAAGCGAATGTTTTGAAAATTATTTTGAGAATAAATTTTAATTACCATAAAATATTGCGTGTAACGTGCACCTATACTTTTATGCTGCATTTTTTTTATTTTTAGTTATATTCGCGGCAGAACATGCACTCCCCTTTTTAACGAAGAAATCTGAACTGTATGTGCGCAATGCTCTTATGTTTTCAAGTCATTCATTCGAGATTATATTCCAAGCTTTAGATTCGAGATCGTATTCAAGCAACTACAACCCTTTAACTTTATAAGGAATGTCTTTTCTTCTGAATTAATAGTATTAGATGTATGCATAAGCCTAATTTTTTTTTTTTTTTTTTTTTTTTGTGCTTATCTTTTCATACTTTTATACCCAGAGTATAACGCATACAAGTAAATTTCGATCTCATTTTGTGTGTTAAAAGTGCGCGTTATACACTAAATGTTACGGTACATTGTGGAAAAAAAAGCATCATTTTTAGGTAAAACAAAAGAGCTTGAAAGAGTTCACCATTTCTTAAGAAAATGAATGTATGACTGTACACAATATATTCGGGAATTGAAACCAACCTTAGTGTTGATGAAAAAAATAAGTTTAAATTTAGTCTTTCGTTGATATGCTTATCAAATAGTTTTGAGAACAACTGGTATTACATTGTAACTGAAAATATTAAATTTTAGGAAAATTGATTGTGATTTAATTGTAGACATTGATTATATTTTTAGACTAAAGATGCTTCTGCGAGACTTTATATTTATAACTAAAAATCCCGATAATGTACCTTTCTGTTTTAACCCTTTCATGATTAAGGTAAACATCCCCGCCTTTTAAAATTGGAAATTGAATTTAACTGTAACCGTATCCTTGCACTTTTTTATACAGAATGTTAAAATAGAACGCATGACGAACGCAATCACGTAAGAGGGAATATTTCGAAAAAAAATAAAATACTTATCAACTCAATTGGTGCTAATAATAAAACATTAGCAGGCTGTACTCTTATTACTTGTTTCAGATTATTATGGTGAATGATAATACAGGTTGTTTCATAAAGAAGTATACGCTTTACTGATGCTGTAAAACATTAACTTAGCCGTTCATCATTGACAGAAGTGACGCACAGCATAACTTCCCCACCACGCCAACGTGATAACTTTGTGCCGCGACAGATTTAACGTGCATGAGACCCCTTTCATGGAGGATCTTAAGCAAGACGAGGATTCGATCTCATAATTCATCTTCCAGGAGCTAGGGACTATGAATACACGCTGAGTTTGAATGAATAAATATGGGCAGATAACAGGATGATGTGAATCACATGAATCACAAGGTCTGAGTGGCAGGTGTTCAGCTGGCAATTATGGAGATACCACGTGGTCTATCGGAATTAAAACTATATACCTAATCTAATGGCAATCTTGTCACCCATCCGGTATAGTGGTTAGTGACGTGGACTGCGTTGTGGGGCCGTAGGGTCTGGGTGTTTGTGTTGTATAATCCCCTTATCTTTGTGATGTGTGCTTCACGCTCTTTTTTATGTAAGCCCCGTGTGATACTTTGTGGTGCATGGGGTTATAAAGGTTCTTAATTTAAAAAAAATGATAATCTTCGGTTCGACGTTGGTTGATGAGTTTTTTTACGACAAGCTGTTCACCTTGGAAGGGGTATTTATTTGACCTACCATCCTACCTGTCCGTAGCTACACTGTGCATGCCTTAGACTACTGAAATGAAAGGAATAACTATTCGAGACCACAATTTAGAGCATAATTCCTGTCCTTTGTTGTTTGCGACTTGCAGGAAGAGGCTCCGCTGCATACCCCCTTCCTAGAGAAGGAAGTCGCTTTTCTGTTTGATTTTCTGAATGATACTAAGGGAAGGTTGTTTTTCCAGCCAATTACTCCAATTGTTTAGATCTCCAACAGATTTGTGTGTCGTTGGAACATTTTTCCGTTGACGTAGTGGGCAATCTCTTGTTGAGATGGCAGGTCTAGTTGACGCATGTGCCGTTGCTAGGGTATGAATGCATAATAAACTCTATAGGGAAAGAATGCATAATCAACCAGTATCGTTAGGCAGTGCTGCCATCTAGTATTCAATTCTTGGGTCACCACTAATGTCCTACGTCTGTGACAAGCTGTTGTTGATGGAGGAAAGGAAGATCCATAGTGACCTTGAGTTCTGCTTGGGTGCAGTGTTATTTGATCTGACATCCTTCGTGGCCGAATTGCACTCTTTAGACGACTGAGGCGAAAGGAATCCCTACTCGGGCCAGTTGATATGGGCTTTTATTCCTGTCCTTTGTTGTGTGCGATTTTCAGAAGAAGGCGCCACTGCAACCTGTTGTTTCCTAGAATATTAATATATTCCATGCTTAATTCAGTCTAATAGCCAAATTTGAGTAACTAAATTTTTAATGATTTTCTTAAGTTTATTGTGTTAAAAATAAATGCAAGAAAATACATCATTGCGTCAAGACTATTTCGGAGCACAACGTGGGCCCTTTTTATCACAGAATATAAGTTTAAATTTTTTTAAAAATTCAATATTATGTGTTGCAGTAGAGCTAATATTATTTCAGTTCTCATCTTTGTTTACAAAGAAATAATATTAAAATTATTTTTATTACAAATTTTAATTGATGTATTTGAGCTTAAGTAAGCATAAACAGTTAGCTTAAAGAAAAAAGTAGATTAGGTAAAGTTAAGATCCCAATTGAAATAAAAATATTCAATTAAATTAAATTTCTTTGTGTACTGCATACATTTTCATTTAGTCGAAGATCAATCGTATTACGAAGGTCACCGATATAGGCAGTACGATTGTTAAAAACTTTTTTCATCAAAAATAAGTTGATAATTTGTGTGTGTGTGTTTTTAATTCACAGAATGTAAACATCAAAGACGTTATGTGATGAAGACCAAAACTGAGACTTTAAAGAAAGGATTTTATTTTCAGCTTTTCCCATAAAACAACTCCTACTGTAGTAAACTAAAATTCATCATTTTAAATATAAAAAAAAATATTGCTTATACTATTCTTAGAAACTTCTAGAAACATAATTTAAAGTATAAAAGAATTCACTTACAGGAAAAGTTATTTGTCCAACAGCGTATGATCCATTAAGAATATTACAAATACATTTATAAAATATTTATGAGTTATTCCAGTTAGCATAATCATCTTAATAATGCAGTTTCACAGTCAATTTCAATTCAATGTAAGAATAGACAAATGATATATCGCGTGTTTGTAAAAATTTAAGAAAAATCTGATCATCTCAAGTTTTTCTTTAAGGCTACACGGTACCCTTTTTTAAAAAAAATTTTTTGGAGAGAGTTACAAAAAAAATAATTGATGTTTTATATTTAGATTATATTATTAAGCTTATTCTATAAGTAAAAAGTCAGTTTAACCAGCCATTATTTTACAATTTTAAGAAATTAGGAATTTTAGAATTTATTTCAATACAATACTCAATTTTTAAAATTTTTTAGTCATTTTAAGATATTTATGTTTCTTAGGTTATTGCAAACAAAAGTTAGTGTGGATTTGAAAATCTATTCCCTTGTTGATTTTTAATAATTATTTTTCTAGAAAAACCTGGAAAAAACACGAAACTTTTTAAAATATCAACTTAAGCATTTTTTAGAAAAATAACTAGAGATCTCAGCCCTAAATCCATACTAACTTTTATAGAACATAAATTTGGGAGTATATACAAAAAAAATTCAAGGCTCTATCTTAAACAGGAAAAAAGCCTTAGGAATTAGAGAAAACACTTATACCTCCAAAATTGAAAGTTTGAGAAAAACGCATTTAAAGTTTTTATATAAAGTCACATAAAACAAAAACTTTAATACCCTTAAAGCTATACTTTTTAATATGTTACTTTCCAATGTATGTGTGTTCTGCATTGAAACACTATTTTAATTAAATATGACTAAAAATAATATTTTTAATTTAAAATATATTTTTGCATAATATTGATAACATTTAAGATGTCAGTTTATTCAGCTTTATCTTAACCTAATATTTTCACAAAAGTTTTGAAACACGTAGCATTTGTGTACAAAATAAAAATAATACTAACTTAAGCTAAAAATAGTCAGATTTGCTCATAATTTTTTTTTAGTTTTAAATTGGGGCAGTTTAGCAAGTTTTAGCTCTTGTCATATGACTTTAAAATACTAAAATATAGTACTACAATATGTCTAGTATAATGTAGTTTGGTACATCCAGGAAATATTCAGTTATATCTGCAACATTTGAATTCAGAATACTTGTATTCGGAAGTCTAATTGTAGATTCATCAGAGGTCTGATTTTTAGATACATCATTTTCAGTAGTATTCCATCTCTTCGAAATATTGTTTCTCACATAAACCTGAGAACGCATTTTCCATGGCATTTTCTCTACAGGAGAAAATTAATAATAAAGCTTTTAAGTTATATAAACTTTTTTAAAGCAAAAATTGGCCATGAAATTAATTTTAATTAATTAATTATGAGAACTGAAAAAATTAAAACATAATCAAGCAGAAATGATTTTAGTAATGAAAATTGGAATTAATAACCATTTCAAACTAAAAAGTCACAAATATTTTTCATTAATTCAATTTAAGAGTGGAAAAATGCTTTAAAATGAAACCGAAACCAAAATTAGCTCATATAACTTCAAATATCTTAAGAACTAATTTGCTAACAGATCTGAAATTTCGTGGCAAGCTTCTCAATGATATGGGTCAATAGAAAATGTATATAAAAAAAATTTCGTGAAAAATGAAATTTTTAGGGTACTATGTAGCCTTAAGACAAGGTTAAAATTTTTTACAATGATAAGGAGGACAAAAAATTTAAGAGAAAATTACAACGTTAATATATTAAACATATATTTTTAACTCAAACAAAAACACACTTACACTTAGATCCCTTTTAATTATTTACTTAATGGAGTATTTTTTTCATTGAATGAATTTTTTTTTGACATTATATCATTTTGTAATGCATCGAAAATTTTGGAGCAAGAAATATCCTTCCTATTGAATGTTACGGTAAGTACTGCAGTTAAAGTATCAACATTTAATCTTAATTTCTCACTTGTTCAAAAATCATTACCAATAGGGAAAAAAAATCTTTCAACTCCTGCATTAGTTCCTGGGCAGCGCAACGTATATTCAACAAGAAAAACTAAATTTTTATATCGAATGTGCTCATTTTCAAAATTATTAAATTTTCCCACCTATCTTTTATCAGTTTCAACAAGAGTTTCCTATTTTGTTCTAATTTAACAGAATTTATACAAATATGTTTTAAGTGTTCTAATTTAACTAATTTACTGACTAATTTCTTTAAGTGTTTTCAAACAAACGAATAACAGTTCAGCCTTTAATTTCTGAATAGAGATTAACGTATTAGCTTTAAAATATTGAATAGGAGGACTAGAAAGACACGTTTTGAGAAATGGATAGAACCTATAAGAGAAGGACTGTCCTCGCTAAGAGAGGACGATTAGTCACCTTATCTAAGAGTTTATTCTGTGCTTTTTATGCACAAAGTTTAAAAGCCGAAGACCATTCTTTTTATGAAAAACTTTAATAAAGGACATTTGATTCACACGCGTCACTAATATGCTTGAATGTTTCAGATTTTATATATAGTAATAAAAATGTCTGCAAAATAAAGTTTGGAAATGAAAATTTGTGAATACCTTTGTAATTAATAATTAAGTCATTCTTTTTTCTTAAACAATTGTATCCTTTGTTGCTGTGCGTTTCCTCGTGGGATACATACGGAATACGAGATACAGATGAACAGAAACATACAATACAATCCCAGAATGAGTACATATTAACGTCGCCCTGTTCAAAGCTACTCGAATAAAATCACAGAAGAATGTGTATAGACTTTTATTAAAAACGATGATCTCAGCATAGAATAGGAATACGCTGCTTTCCATTCAAGACCCGGTAATGCATTTCAGGTGAAAGTCCGACTTATTTTCCATGCCTTATTAGGGATTCGAACCCAATCCCAATCGAGTAAAAACCAAGTGTCATAACCATCATATTGGCTGGGATGCAATTGTATCTTCTATTGTATAGAATATTGAGACGAATTATGAAGTAGTGGATGAAACATTTGTTTTAGATTAATTACAAATACATTCGTACATACATTTGTGAAATAAATACCTTATTTTTTTCTGAACTAAATTTTGCTATAACAGCAGAACGTATTCTGGATTAAATTTTAATAGTAATCAAAATTTAGTACAGTCTTCAAAATATTATACTCGTAAATAACATGTAAAACGAGTTTGCCTTGTAAATCAATATAAGGAGATTTTATACATATGCTCTTAAAAGGAATCACAATTTTTTAATGAGTTTCTTTACAAAATTCAACAAAATTAATTGAACAAAAAAGAACATATTCAGCAAGTAATGAATTTTCACATAATGAATTAACTTTTAAGATTCGACACATCAACAATATCAAATTAATTACTGTTGCATAAAAGCATCTTTTTTTCTTTTTTTTTTTTGCATTGATGTTTTTTTCAACTTATCGTGTTGATTAATGAGATCCGTATGAAGCAGCCTCATTTAAAAGTACATTTTATAATCCTATGTCATCTCAATATACAGCAACGCTGATTGATAACACTATTAAATGAATGAGGTTTTTTTAAATGATCGATGATTAATTACCTTCGTAATAAAAAGAAAATAACACATGTGATACGTGAAAGTTTACCATAAAAAGGTTTCTTTTTCTTTTGCAAGAGAAGTGCAACATTGTCTAGTATTCTCACATGTAAAACATATCGCTTTGTTGGTTGATTGATTTCAATCTCTTCTTCAAGTATCTCATATATACGATTGTAAAACATAAAAATGTAATTTTGTCGCGACAGATGACGGCTGTTTATTCGACGGTTGAAGAACGACTCATTTTTAAATGAATATTCCTATTATTTTGTTATATACCAGTATCTTAATTATTTACTTGGATTTACTTGAAAAATTGGAAAATTTCAAAAAAAAATTCTCTTAACTATTATGTAACTTACAATTAAAAAGAATACTTTGTGGGAATGCTATTTTCATTCAACTATTGTCAGTGCAACAGAAATATGACTGACTCTACCACCAATAACTTTCATTAATTTCAAAAAATATTCGATTTATTTTTTATATAGATTAGGTACAAACTTTGAGGGAAAATAATAATATTCTTTGCACATCTGCAATAAAGGATTATTTGCTTAAATATTCATACACCATTGAATTCCATTACTTTTCATTCTACATTTCAGTAATGTTTAGTTTTATTTTAAAGAGTAGTTTGGTAGAATTTTAGTTTTCATTTCAATTTTGTTGTCTTCAATGTTGTAAAGTTTGTGAACTTCAGTTGCAAGTTTTAGATACAACCTCTGACAAAATAGTGGAATGAAGTCAGAACGGCCCATCTGGAAACACTGGCGAAACAAAACACTGCACATGCGTAGTAGCAGGTGTTGACCCCATCTGCCCCATAATTATTCAGTTGAGACTCATTTGTGTTCCATGTAAGACTTATTTTACAAAGTGTTTGTTCAGTACGTTGTTTCTTAGCTGAGAACAGGAAAATTAACGAACAAAAGATCAATTTAAAGATTTGTTTTAAGCTTGGAAAGACACCAAACACAAGACTTATGTGATGCTGCTACGTGTTTATGAAGATCAAGCACTGTTCATAAAGTGTGTGTAGGAGTGGTACACCCGTTTTCGACAAGCAAAGAAAGTGTTTCTGATAACCCCCATAGCGGAAAACTTGCAACCTCCGTCTGTGACGAAAATATTGAAAAAGTGAGGAAATTAATCACTAAAGATTGTCAGTTAACTATGCACATGATAGTTGACGAACTGCTGATTAACTGTGAATCCGTGCGAAAAATCGTTACCCAGAATTTAGGGATGTAAAAAAGGGGTTATGTATATATTGATTATATTCCTAAAATCCAACGAAACGTGACGAGGCTTTTGAATTCCATTTCAAAAGAAGACTTATTGTAAAGTTTGCAGGATATGTGTAGCAGATTTTCGAGGTGTATAGTAATGAAAGGTAACTATTTCGAAGGACAGTAATGTAACATTCGTTAATATTTCGTCTAAGTTAATGTTACAGAAGTTGTTTATTAGCAAAATAATCTTTAAAAATTTAGGAATTTGTAGATACGAATATATTCATAAATACAAACTCGGTTTTAAGGTATCCGACTACGTGCGGAACCGCGATTTTAAAAAAGCGCACAAATGGATAAAATGGATAATTTTCATGATATTTAGTATCACCTGGATAAGAATACATATAGAAAATTGTTTTAAGGACGTTTTTTGACAAAAACAAAATTATTTTAATACTATATTTCGGCAAAGAATTAAGTTAGAACAACCTTTTTTTTTCAAAATGTTCTCCTTTTGTGAAAAAGTCTTCTATTATAATAATATTTGCCCTGTATATAGCTCAGATCTCTTTACAGAGGCTCAACTACAATTTTTGAAAAATTCACATTATTTTCAGAGTTACAACTCATTGAAATAATTATCGGCGTTTTTTTCTTAGAATTTCTTCCCTCTGTTGTCGTAAAACATGGATAAATCCACTTCTAAGCTATATATTTCAAAAAATCAATTGAGCCTCTGTACAGAGGTCTGAGCTATATACAGGTAAAATATTATTATAATAGAAGCATTTTTCACAAAAGGAGAATATTTTGAAAATGGGTCATTCTATGTTAATTTTTTGTCAAAATAGTGTACTTAAATAATTTTTTATTGTAATAATATCCTTAAAACAGTTTTATATACATTTTCTAATTTAAGTGACACTAAATTTCATAAATATTATCCATTTATACGCTCTTGCAAAATCACCGTTCCGAACGTAGTCGGATACCTTAACGAAAAATATTTATGAAATATTTTGTGAAAGTGCTAAACTATATCCACCTTTTAATGATACAGAGAATCCAAATAATTTGTTTATAATTTTCACCTCGTTGATGGTCCTCTAAATACTCAAGTTACAGAAACTTCACTAGAAAGTGTGAGTTCAAACATTTTCTTTTCATGCCCAAATTAATAAAACATTTCATGTAAAATTTTCTCTTGAAACTAAAAAATAAGTCTGATATTCAAAATATCCGGTGACATTTGAATCATAGGACTTGTATTTAACTTTATATACATATTTATATACTTGTAACTTGACTTTATATACATATTTATTGTAATCCATTAAAAGTAGAGTTTCGGCTTAGAGGACACACATAAAAACAATTAATTTCAGCATGTTTTAAAATATTTTCTAAACTTACTTTAAGAAATTTTAATTAATTTTAAGTAAAAATCTTAAGTTATGTATATTTAAAATTAAAAAAAGAAACATTTGAGATAATTTGCTGTTGTTTTAATGAATGTCATGAACGTTCAGAACAACATGCATAATACATAGATAATTAATGTAAATGGACCTCGTAATTTTCAACAATTATCAAGGGAGGATTCCGGGACTGTTACTTCATTTCCTTAATTCCCAAGCGAGGTAGGAACTTTAAGGGTCACTTCCATTCATTAAATTATAGCCCAACTTGTTTGGAATAATTTAATGGAATTAGGACGTGAATCATTTATTATGTTGCAATTTTGTTAGTAAATCTTATGATCTTAATTAAGAATATTGTGAAATACATTCATTAATGAAAATCGAAATATTGTTTCAGTATAAATAATAGAAAAAGTCAGTGTTTTTAAGGGGGGAAAAGTGTTGTGTCTATTATTGCATAGTTCTCTCCTAGAATTAGCTGCCATAAAATTCTCGATAAATTTCATATTTAAAAATTACCCATAGTGTCATTTTTATGGTATTAATGTGCCGACAAAAGATTATAATAGATTGTATCAGTAATGATATAATGATAAATATCTGTTATTTCAAATTGAAAATATTTTGTCTGAAAACCACAAGAATAATGATGATAAACAATTTTAGAGAATGAGAGGATAATATTTTAAAAGTATACATTAGACAAATTGATTTCATTTATCCCTTTAGATTAAATTAAATTATGCAATAAATCAAATTTACAAAATTTTATAGATTTTTTTTTTCTTTCGATGGCTAGATCTTGTGTTAAGTTTTTGATACTGCCCTGCATTACGTGTGACTTTGTATATATTGTCAAAGTTTTTAAATTAGATGCTTTAAAATATTGCATATAATTAAAAAAAGTTAAAACTTGTTTAAACGAATAAAATGTTTTAGAATATTATGCGATTGCATTAGCTCCTACGCCAGAAATAGCTGAATTTTAAAACCTCGCGTAGCATCTTTTATCGAATTGCCTGGTTCTTTCAACTCTTTTCCCCTCAAATATTGAAAAAAACAAGATCGATACTAAGATCCTTAGGCGCTTCATTTGCAAAAGAAATCGTGATTTGGATTCTTTTTCTGTTACTTCTTTTGTGATCTTCGTTACAGAACTTCGCATTTTCATTCTCAAGCAGAAGACGATCCAAATGTTCGAAGAATTATTCCTTACTATTACATAGTTTTAAATTTCTCGTTTTTTTACCTTTGAATTGAAAAGCAGGTATCTTTAAAATCCCTAACTTCAGGTTCTCCTTGTAAGCATATATATCCGTATTTTCTACCCTATGTAAGTTGTGAAATACTCCAATAAATAAAAAAGGACTGTATAATAAGACTGTAAACAAATTCTGAGCTGTTGGTGAGATAATTAGGACTGTCAAAGATTTCCAGATGAATGTGTTTAGTAAATTGACTGCAAGAAAATGAGTTAAAGAATGTATTAGGGTAATGTGTGTGATATAATGACAAAAAGTTAAATGAGCCATTAAGTATTATAAATAGGTTATTATAAATCAACTTTAATTATTTAATCTTAATTTTTAAATATTAACAAGCATTTTTTGTTGGTTTGTTTATCATATCTGTTTCAGGACTTTTTTTTAAATGTATCATTAAAAAAATGCTTTTGGGATTGAATGGGAAAATGTGGATTGCAAATCTATTCAGTTTTAAAGTTGATATGGTATAATAAAAATTTATGAGCCTTCTTTGTGTGACGAGAATATCCAGACACAAACAATCAAATCAAGTACATATGAAATTAGTACGAATTAACTAAAGTATTTTTGTGGCCCAAACGATGAAAATATTTAAGAAATGTTCATTAAATAATTTCATTCAGTAAGATTAAATAGCTTAATATTCATTTATATAACGAGAGAGTGACAGGGAAATTGAGAAGAAATTGTGAACGCTGATCGATGTTATTGAATTGAATGTGCAATACGTGTCTGGAAAATAAACTATTGTATTGCAGCATGACAAAATATCTGTCCATAACTGTGATTATTCAGTTGTCAGAATGTATCCAATTTCAATTTGTCAGTAAAAGAGCCTGATAAATGCTCCAATTAAGGTATATGGGGTGGATTAATTCAATCTTTACATTTTCAAGAGTCAGCCACTATTTATAAGTATTAATGATTTGATATTGTTCAATTCTCTAAAGAAAGTAATTTGTATTTTCTGAAAATTATGACTTTGATCCTTTCTTCAAATTCAAGATATTGAATTTGAAGAACCAAATTTCAATATAATAATTCTAGATTTTATATATAAAAAAATACCTACTCTCTGCAGAATATTGTGTTTATTCACTTTTTATTTGTATGGTACTTAGTTACTCAACTTATGAAAAATACTTAGTCAATCAAATTGTTCTTTTCGTGTGTTTTTTATCCTGGGAACATATGAAATACAAGTGAAGAAGAACAGAAAGCGTACAATACAACACAGAAGAATATACACATTTATTACTAATGATGATCCCAGCAACAAGAAGAAAGGCGTTGCTTTCCTTTCGTGACAGGAATCCATTACAGGCAAAAGTCCCACTTCTTTCCCGAAGAAAATGAAACCATGTCTTACTCGGGATTCGAACCCGAACCCACTCGGTTACAAGCCGAGGGTCATAGCCACCGTACTGGCTGGGCGACAGTCAATCGAATTCCATTCCCAAAGTTAAAACTAACTCTAAAATACCAAAAATTACTTATAGAATTTGATTTTATTTATTGACAAATAAATTTTGTGTTGGTTGATCTAAGCTTCACTTATTTATGTTTTTTTTTCACGGCATAGTTCACACATTATTTAGTGTATATTCATTTGGTATATAAGTAGATACAAAATGTTTATC
>BMAV01009903.1:28399-61264 GCA_019973955.1 Trichonephila inaurata madagascariensis | reverse complement strand
AAAAAATAATTTTAAATAATTATTAATTTACTTAAAGTAAATAAACAAAAACATTCTGACATAAATAAAGAACAAAATACACAATTATACTGATATAATGCATTTATAAATGTATCAGTAATGCGTGATGTATTTTCTAATTAGTTAAGCAATTCTTAGCTAAGAACAAGCTAATGATTACCAGTGACCCTATGGATTTGTCATGTGTGTATAAAATTTATACAAAAATTATAAAACTTACCTAAATAATTTGTACTTTTTATAACTAATCCCTTAACTGCTAGTTAAAAGTTACGCAATTCGCTCTCCAATATCACCATTTTCCACTTAGCATCGCGTATATGATGTATTGGAGAGAAGCGGGGGGAGGAAAGGAATAAATAAGCACAAATCCTCTAAAAGAAGTAAATCCTTCGAAAAACTGTCTAAGTCATTTTATAGCACTCCAAAGCCTTCGGAATAATTTCATGGATAGAAATGCACAGAAAAGTTTGTACTTTGGAAAGACGTATACATACGTTGGGGTCAATTAACGATTTGGCTGAGCGAAACATTTGTATACGCCTGTTTCACTTAAGAGGTTAAAGTCGTAATTGTAGCTTAAGCGTCAAAGTATAGTAATATTAATTTCGATACATTGTTATTGTACGAAGGGGGTGGGAGGCGATGAAAATTAGGATAGAATATTGCTTCGCAAATATTGAAAGTTTGAGAAGCACTGTCATAGTATTAAGCATTTTCTTCACTGTTAGATCTGACTTCAAGTCAATAAATTCAAGTTATAGCTCATCAGGTTCTGTTACAGGATCAGCGACAATAGGATAACAGAGTAAATAGAATTTAAGCTAAATTTTCATAAAATCCTGTAACATTCCGACCTTACCCTCCAAACTCTGCACGTGATTTCTTAATAGAAACACTTTCAGGTACTTTGTTTTCCAATAAGAGAAAAATGAAAGAACAGAATCTTTGATCGCACGTGGGAAACAAGTTCGGTTCAAAGCTGATTTTCTGACTGTCTGCGTGGGCCGCTAGTTGCCTTTCCCTGAAATACCTGTTTATTCCTTATGAAAAAAAAATATATTACGTCGAATATATTCATCATGAGTAAACAATACTGTCAATTCGCTGTTATTTGTAATTTTAGTGAAAACTAAACTGTTCTCACAGAACACTTCAATCCAAGACTTAAATTGAAGACTTCAAATTGAAGAAGTTTGAAATATATGAGGTCTCTAGTAGAATGAAAGTTTACACATAATATATATGATAAAATTGTATATGATATGAATTATTTTTTCCCGTAAATATTTGTATCTTTTACTTTTAATGGCGAGTCCCTGATTTACCTGCGTGATGGACGATACAATGTGAGAATCAAATAAATGTGGTTGGTTCATGTAGAAGAGTATTATGCAGCTTCCCTTTAGGCGAGGAACCACTTGGATGGAAGACTGACTAAACCTCATGCCTGTTGGTCCGCGAAAGGTATTTTATTTCCCTTCTACCATCTATTGGAAAACCAATAGAGGCATTCCCCGATCCGCCACCTGGGGTCACACCCTATTATATTATATTATATATAGACCAGTATGGACAGTACTGGTCTAGATATTTTATCCAAATTAGTTGTTTGGTCAGAGGATACAAGTATGTCTCCAGTGGATTCCATCACATGTGGGTGTGCCTGGGAACGAAGCTGCTGATGAGCTAGCTGGTAGGGGATGTGATCTCCCTAACCCCAGTTCCACTGTCTTAACCCATTTGGAAATTCATTCCTTCCAAAGAAATAAAATGAATTATACTTGGTGAAATCCTCCTGCTCACCACTGGTACACAGCTAAGAGTCCTGGCCTATCTATACAGTGCAGGAAATTCAAGGCTCATCAGACGGCCTTGGCGCGCTTTACCTGCGTAGTATGACTTTTGTGTAGGGGGTAAAGTCTTTCTTTACCTGTCCCTTCTCTCTCCTTGCTTCTTCTGCTCATTTTCTGGACTGTTGGGGCATTTTCCTGTGACAGTTGTATGAAGAGCAAGACCTGGTGTGTGACACTATTACGCGGAAAGATCAATTGGACTTGGTGTAGGCTTTCCTGCTCCAAAGGGATTGGAAACAACAACACTTTTAATGGTCATCATTGAAGGCAATTACGGAACGATATGCTGTTATACCTTATGCAATAAGTGGTGCACTATTTTTACATGATCTGTATTAAGCCATAACAGGATCAAGTATAGCACATGTATAAGTTCATTTCAGTGAAATGAAATAACTTAAAATAATTAGTGTATGTATAAAGTTGTGCAGAATTTTTTGAACAAAAAAAAGGTATTGTTGTAATTGGTGAACAGCATCCTCTAAGTTCCATTATGTGCATTGTGTCATGCATTGCTCATTACAATTTTTCAACAATTAAATTGTCATGGGTTTTTTTCAGTTCTTATGCGCAAATTTTATTAATGTAAGTAAATAAATGAATGGGAAATACAAAATAAATACAAAAAAAATTCGTTTCCTTTCAACTCAATTTCATGGAACACGTACTGTGTGTTTAACGAGCACATTTTTCATCGTTTAATTTTTTCGACTTTGTTTTTGTACACGTTTTCCAAAGAAGTCGAAACAGCTATAAATACAAAAGAACGAAAAGAACCTCGGAGGCTTTTCGCAATGGTTTTCTCACCCACTCAAATCCCTACAGCCCCATTAACGTATGTTCAGTTTGCTAATAACTAAAAATTCTTTTATGATTCAATCCGGTGATTTATCTAGTCACTACTGTGTTCTAGATCGCACGTTACTTCCTTCATGTACGCACAATTTCAAAAACGTCTGATAGAATTGTCGAATGATTTGAATTACGTATGACATGATGACCCAATAACTCCAATAAATCATTTAAGTTGAGTACAAGGCAATGTTCGTTTTACATAAATGTTGTTGCTTGAGCCAGAGTTTCACGCTCCATACGGAATGAGTGAATATTAACGCCGCACTGTTCACGAGGTCTTTGGGGTCACACGAGTGCTTTTGGTGATGGACCATGAACCATGGTCAGGTGACCCATTCTCCTAACTACCACACCACACAAACGGGAGGACGTATGAGCTCTCGACATGAGCATCGCTTCCCTACACGGCGGGTCTTTAGTGATACTGGGCTCGAACTCGTGACATGCCTTCCCCGATCTGATACCTTAACCACTAAGCTAATGCTTCATGCGGAATCCAAAAGATGAGAATATTTCAATCCACTGGTTCAAGATTGCATCACTTCTGTTGTGTGCTGGATAATTTGATATAACTTATTTCTATTAATTATAAGTTCAGCATTTTTTTTCTGTGGGTATGTCATGGCTTAGGTCAGGGGTACTCAACCTTCTTTTCGGGTGGGCCGCAATAATATGTCAGCTTCACTTGAGCCGTAACATGAGAAAAAATGGAGGAGGGGGAGGGAGAAATGCTTTATAACCAAGATAACGTTGGAAATTTAAAATGTGGAAAATTGATCAAATTATTATAACCCATGTTTTGCCTTTTTTTAATTATTATTTTTTATATTTTTCATTTTTGGCAATAACACTGAATAAGAAACTGTTAAGAAACACTCCTTCACAATTTCTGGGGGCTGCGGTAACCCAGTGATCACGGTATCGGATCATGGCAGGCTTGTTATGAGTTCGAGCCTAGTAAAACTAAAGACCGGCCGTGTAGGGAAGCGATGCACGTTAAATCTGTCGAGAGCTTAAACGTACTCCCGTTGGTGTGGGGTGGTAGTTAGGAGAGGGGGTGTCAGCTCAGATTTCGTTCTCGTCACTTGACCATGGTTCATAATTACTAGTTCTTTCGCCAAAATCCCTCTTGTAGCTGCACAGTGCGACGTTGATATTCACGATTTCTGCCTCAGTAAATGGTTTCATATGATTACGAATAATATAACAATCTTCGTAGGATATGTCTTTGTTACCACTGACAAAACACTTTGTTGCTGTTGTAAAGGTTCTTCAAGAAAGCCTATGTATCACCTCTTGAAAGAGATCTTCGAGGAAAAGGGTCATTGAATGATTCCTGTTTATTGGTACTTTTTAACACTATAAAGACTGAAACTTTATATACCTATATTTCCCAAAAGCAGTCAAAATGACTGCATTGTAAAAGAATGATAAATGTGTAAAAAAATTTGTTTAAAATTAACTTTTAGTATTTTTTATATTATTTGCAGTCATATAACAAATTATTAGTAAATACTAACGATAAAAAAAATTTACTTCACTTGAAAAAAAAAATATTCTAAAAAATTCTAAGAAATTGTGCATTACATATGTAATTGTTTTTCTAATTGAAATTAAAAAGCAGTCAAAATGACTTCCTTGGGTATCTAGTGTAAAATACAGCACTTTCGTAACAAATCAAACAATTACTGATCCGTGTTTGTTTTTCACTACAAAATAGTCAACCTCCCAATCGTCTTCAAGCGGTACATTTTCTTCGAATATTTTTTGCTTGCACGATATGAAAGATAGTTAAAAACTAGTTCCACCCATAAATTGTCGCTACTCCACTGTTGTCTGTTATCATTAACGTTAACCGTTCCAAATAGAAGAAGAGTAGCAATTCGTACCCCTGCGACACCGACAGCAAAAAGCAAAATTTATATATCTAATTTCTTGACAAAGAGTTTCCTACCAAATTTTTAATACAATGTACTTAAATAAGTAAATTTCTCAGAGCAGTGGGCCATGACCAGGCCACTTAAAAATGCTTGGTGGGCCGCAGGTTAAGTGTTGCTGGTTAAGACGAAATACGTCACTTCCATTGAATTTGAGTGTACATAAGCATACTTAAATATACATATAAACAAAGTGACTTTATTTTTTAAAAAAATTAAAAAATGATCAAATAAACCTGACTCAATGGAATCAGAATTTATAGTTTATTAATTTCTAAAAATCAGGAAGTAATAAGAAAAATGAAAGTATTAAGAGTAGGATCCATTTAATTTCTTGAATAATTTAATATTCTCTTAAAAATTGATAATATTTATTTTTTAAAAAGAAGATAATATTTATTTTTTAAAAAGAAGATAATCATGTGAGTAGTTTTTATTTTAAATGTCCTTAGTCTTTCTAGGAAGAGTTCTTGGCTGAGTCAGAGGGTTTGAGATTTATATATACGTATGTTATTATATGTCTCTGCTGAGTTTAAAATTTTAAAAAAATTCTATTAATTTAAAATTGTGAAAAGATAAGTGGCATTACCTATTATCTGATCTTAGTTTCTGTATCACATGTCATTTCAGAACTGTACAATTACAGATCTTCAAATTTAATCGTAGAAAGAAGACATGGAAATGACAGAGGAAGAAAAAGAAAGAATACTTCTCTAGAGTGTGTCATTTATAGATAAATCAGTTTTTATATTGAGTGACATTCGTAACTCCTTAGAACAGAATTACAACTACATTTTTCTTGTCTAATGATTCACCTGTCAGTGAACCATTTAAAAGAAAATATGTTGCATTTTTCCATGTCACATTAAATTTTGTACCAAACAATGTTTTTTTTTAAATGACTTATCTACTGTTTTACTTGTGTCGTGATAAATGTAACCATTCATTTCTATTTTAGTATTTGTAAAGAATCCAATATAAAAAAAATATGGAAATGTTTTCGTCAAAAAATGCTATTGTATAAGGAAATTATTTAAGATATTTTTTGGGTGAACTGCAAAGCATTATCCATTTTTATCAAGTTCTAACGACTTGCGTCATTTTTTGCAAATCTTTAAAAGTGCCCGAATCTGCTGTACATTAATTTAGATTTTAAGATTACATTTTGTCTCAACAAGTTTTACACACAATCCATGTTCTATTTCATTAAATAAGAGGATCATTATTCCTTATATTCAAAGCGATAAAAATTAGTATAGTTTTGTTGCTTGTTAGCATATATTAGCAATTTATGTAGTATTAGTGCTTTGAGTTTCAAATTTCAGCCATTATGTTTTATAAAATGAGATATTAATCCTTCCTAAGGGGGTTGTTGGAACTTCTACATCCCTTCCCGAAATGAAACAGTGTGTCTTTGCTTCCCATCCAAGAATGTCATCGAACGCAAAAAGCAAAAGCTTCCATCGAATATTTTAAGTATTAATACAATTGTAATTTTATTTAATCTCTATGCTTTTATTTAATCATAACATTCAACTCTAAATAGATATTAAACTTTATATAGTTATAACAGACACTGATTATTGCTGAAAAATTACGTACATTCATTCTTGTGCTTTCTTGAATTCCAGAAAAATGTGTGCTCAGACACAATCGAAGCTAGCTGAGAAGAAAAGGTAAACTTTTACCTGAATTATTATCTTAATAAGGGATTTGAGGATAGATACAATTTAATAGGGGTATTTACACTGCTGGCCACACATAATGCAACAACCTGAGGAAAGTATACAAACCATGTGAAATTTACATCATGCGTTGGCGGCTATGAAGTATGCGAATCGTTAGCATTATAACTCAGACGCACATCACGGTCTACCATTGCGCCACCCACAAGCGTTGTATGAGGAGGGAACAGGTTGGCGATTTACAGTACGGCAATTGTTTTTTCCTGCGTTTTTTTTTTTTTTTTTACCTATGCCTCTTGGAAGCTAGTAACTGCCGAACTACTAATAGGAAGTTTTACTGCCGAATCCCGCTTCAGCTTCGGACTCGAGATTGGAAACACCGTGGTAAAAGACTGTTGAACTGTTGCGTTATGCATCGCCACACTGGTTCTGCCGCCGATATCATGGATTGGAGTGGTAATGGATTTCACTGCCGTACCCGTCTAGCCCGCATTGCTGGTACACTAAACAGCCAGCGCTAAATCTCACAGGTATGGTAGCCGATGGTCCTTCCATGCATTCAGCGCTTTCCATCAACCATATTTTAACAGGATAACACGTCCAAATCTCAAGATTTCTTCTTTACCCATTAGATTGAATTGCTTTCACTGCCTGCTTGTTCTCCCGATTTATAGCTATTCAAAAATGTTTGGTCCATGCTAGCACAGTGACTGACCCACGATACATCACCCGTTGCTACACCAGATCAACTTTGTCAATATGTGGAAGCCACATGGACTGCTATCATGCAAGGATACATTCAAAGCATCTTTGATTCTATGCCGAGGCGTGTGACAGCGGTTATAGCCAACAATGGCGGCTACAGTAACTAATGATTTTTTCTTCATCTACAAGTCAAAAGAGGCTGTAATTTTAATCGTTTGATCTTTGTACAACCTGTTATCTACAAAATAAATTTCGCTTTAACATCTCTGGTTCTTTTTGGTGTTGCATTTTGAGTGGCCAGCAGTGTATAATAGTCTTTAGCGTTTTCTTCTCAAGCAAGAGAGAACGGTACTAAAGAAAAAAAAAACAAATTAAAACTTTTGCCTTTAACCTCAAATGATTCAAATCTGATGTCCTCAAAAGAAATTTAATGTTTAAGCAACAAGTTTTCATTATCTCTTTGTACATACACTCAGACAAACTTGCTACTAGATAAACTTGCAAGGTGTGTAAGGGTTACAAGGACTCGGAATTACTAAAAAATAGGGTCGCAAATGCCATAGTTGCGAACTATGATACAAAGAGGAGAAGATATTACATAAACTTTCTGAGAACAACGCTGTATCGGATTTCTGACTTTCTGAGTCGTGACGTTTGTCCTCCGGGCTGTGTGGTGGTAGATGGCACTGAACGGAAGGTTTCGTGAATAACAATCCTGCTGTAAGTCATTATTTCAGATCCATTTCTTGAGGTAGTAGGATAAACTCATATTCAAACGAGGAACTGCAGACATACTGATAGTATATGGTGAGGTGGACTGGAACGGGCACGCCACTCGGTGGTTGTACCAGGAACTTTACCCAAACAGGCGTGTTCCGCATCATAAGACCTTCCCAAGTGTGAACAGAGGTTACGAGAGACTGTTTCTTTACCGAGTTAACTGGTTCTTTTTGGTGCATGAGATGCCCGTTCCTGTATGTGAAGACCTCATCGCTCGAATATGTGTAGCTGCCAAGAGGATTCGTGACATGCCAGAAATCTTCCAGAACGTAAGAAACTCCATGCAGTCCCACTGTTAGCCCTAGTATACGACTTCTAGTTACACTTATGAACACCTGTTGTAGTACAAACTTTCAATAAAATGTTTTCTGTACCATTAATGTATTGTTGTTTCTGTTTTTTTATCTGTTTCTTTTCACCATAGCTCGCAACTATGGCATTTGCGACCCAACATACTTATACAATTCTGGGTCGTCTATGTACCCCCTACAGTCCTTGCACGTTTGCCTTTCTGGCAGTGAATCACCCTGTATATATTTATATATATATATATATATATATATACGTATTTTCCATATTTATGTTTCCTATGATTTGATCTGTGATGATTCTTTAAAAATTGGATATCATTTTACGTCCGGCAACAAATAAAGAGTTTTTAAACAATTACTGAATAAACAATCATGATGTTATTCTTTCTGGGTTTAAACAGTTCTAAAATTTGGCTACTGTATATATCTAATTGCTATAACATGTTTCCAAAATATTTATAGAAGGAAGAGATATTTCTATATTCTGTCCTTTGCATCCATTCTTGAAACAAATCTGAAACATTTAATAGGTATCGTAAAATCAGGCGTATAACGTGCACCGGTGTATAACGCGCACCCATACTTTCAAGCTGCATTTTTTAACTTTTAGGTATATTCGCCGTAAAACCCCGCCCCCCCCCCCTTTTTTTTTACGAAAAAATCTGAAACATTAGTATACATTGCTGTTATATTTTGAAGTCATTTCTTTTAAATAAACAGTATTTCGATACAAATAGAAAAAAAATTATGTTCATTTCTTTTATTACTTTTAAAGCTATCGTTTTTATACCAGGCGTATAACGCGCACCCTTAATATTCCATCTTATTTTTTGTGTTAAAAATGCGCGTTATACGCCGGATTTTATGGTACTTGAAATTTGATTTGACTATTTTTAACATTGCCATATAGAGGAACACGAGAGCTATTTTCAACGAACCGCACATTTTGAACCTCGGTCAAGTGAGGAGGACATCTGAGCTGGCATCCCCATTTCCAAACTTCTCCACCCCGTCATCGTGAGAACTTTACACTACAATAGATTTAATGTGCATCAGCTCCTCTACACGTCGGGATTTCAAAGGAACCAAGATTTTAATTCAAGAGCTGGCGACAATGACCATTCAACCTTGTAAACATTTGTGAAGAAATGCTTGTTTTACATCAAGAAGGATTAGTTAAATAAATTACAGAACATTTTATGTTTTTAGCTGTTTTGCTAAAATAACGCAGTATGCACAAAGCATTAAAACACATCAAATGAAAAATAATAAGATGCCAGAATAGTTATACAGTTGGACGTGATGTTCCGAACCCTATTTAATGAAATCCGCGATTTAACGAACTTTTCTTTTTCCCGATTAAAATGAAGGTAAACAACCCTTATTTCATGAATAACAAACCTCTAATCAATGAATTTTTTTATTAGTTAGGATTTCTTTTCAAAATACACACTTTTTACGCGAAACAGAAAAATACTTTTATTACCAGCAGCAAATTACAAAGTGAAAAGGGTTCAGCCCATTATTTACAGGTGCTGATGAGTCATGAGTGTAACCTATCGTCTGAGTTTTGAAAAGGACAAGAAATACCTTTCTTATCCCTACCAATGATACCAGTATTTTCAGAAGTTAAATAGAAAGTGTGTATAGTTTTTAACTTTGGATATTTTTTGCGTATTTGCTTATTATAAAATTTCTAAAATGAAAGTGCAAAAATGAGCATTTTTCTGGACCCTGATATTACGAATAACCCCATATTAACGAATAAAATGTTCGATCCGAATTAATTCTTTAAATAAGGGTCCAAATGTGTGTCATAAATGAAAGTGTAAAAACATACTTCTGAGGTCTCTACTAGCTTTTTACCACATTAAATATTATGTATGTCAAACGTTAGGGTAAGAGGTAAAACGTCTTAAAATATTGCATAAAGCAGTGTTTCTCAAACTTTCAATATTTTCGACCCAATATTCAATCATAATTTTCATCGCGCGCCCCTCCATATAAATAACAATTCATTGAGAGAGAATTCAATAATGCTATACTTTGACGCTAAAGCTACAACACGACTTTAACTTAAGTGCCACCGGCGAATATACGCGTCTCGCTTAACCAATGTGTTAAATGCTCCGGGAGTATATATACGTATTTCTAAGTACGATCTTTACTGTGTACTGGTATCCATAAAAATATTCCTAAGGCTTTGGAATGCAGTTAAACGACATTGACAGAATTTGCCAGCTATTTACTTATATTATATGTTTTCCTTATTTATTCCTTTTCTCTCCCCTCCTCCCAATTCAGTACATACGCGAGCCGAAGTGGAAAAAAGAGGCATTGAGGAGCGAATTGCGTAACTTTTAATTGGCATTTAAGGGATTATTTATAAACCATGCAAATTATCAAGATAAGTGTTAATTTTTGAAAACAATTTTAGACAGCTCGTGGAGTCACTGTTAATTATTAAATTTGTTCCTAACTTAGCATTGATAAATTAATTATAAAATACATTGTGCAGCACTGATACATTTACAAGTGTATTATATCAATATAAATGCTAATTTTATTTTTTATTATGTCAGAATGAATTTTGTTTGCGTATACTTTCAGTAAATTAATAATTTCTTTTAAGGTATCCGACTACATTCGGAATCGTGCTTTTGCAAAAGCGAATAAATGGATAATTTTCATGATATTTAGTGTCACTTAGATTAGAAAATCTATATAAAATTGTTTTGAGAATAGTATTACAATAAAAATTATTTAAGTACAATATTTTGACAAAAAAATGAACATACAAGGACGTCTATTTTCAAAATATTCTCCTTTTGTGAAAAATTCTTCTATTATAATAATGTTCTGCCTTGATATAGCTCAGACCTCTCTACAGAGACTCAACTAGAACTTTTGAAATATTTAACTTAGAAGTGGGTTTATCCATATTTTACGACAACA
This sequence comes from Trichonephila inaurata madagascariensis, assembly GCA_019973955.1. Taxonomy (NCBI): domain Eukaryota; kingdom Metazoa; phylum Arthropoda; class Arachnida; order Araneae; family Nephilidae; genus Trichonephila; species Trichonephila inaurata. Next base: position 50,159 of record BMAV01009903.1, on the reverse strand, counting down.
GAGGGGCGCAATTTTAAGAAAAAAACGCCGATAATTATATTTCAATGGGTTGGAACTCTGAAAATAATGTGAATTTTTCAAAAATCATAGTTAAGCCTCTATAAAGCTGTCTGAGCTATATACAGGCAAAATATTATTATAATAGAAGCATTTTTCACAAATTAGAACATTTTGAAAAAAAATTATTCTAAGTTAATTTTTTGCCAAAATATTGTATTTAAATAATTTTTTTTGTCAAAATATCCTTAAAACAAATTTATACATATAGTGTAATCTAAGTGACACTAAATATCGTGAAAATTATCCATTTGTGTGCTTTTTTAAAATCACGGTTCCGAACGTAGTCGGATATCTTAAATAATCTTTTGTTTTCGACTTTTCAGTATCGTCAATCCCCCCCCTCATAGAGTTATCACGATCCCCTAGGCGGGTACTCCTCACAGTTTGGAAAACGGTGGCATAAAGAAATAAAATAAATACAGCAAGTGATAAGTAAAAGAAATATCTTTTGTTTACATCGCTTAGTACCGAATGCCACCATTTTATTCTTTCAACAACTTTTCTATCTTCACACACACAATCCCAAGAGAGCTAGCTACATTATACACCATTTATCGTCATCTGAAGAACTTACGCAAGATAAATGAGAAGTTCAGACAAACTGTATTGGGTATTCGTAGGTAGTATTGTTTGTTTTGAAAGGATTCTTGATGTTAGCATCACAGTCTACTTCATTGGATGGAATAAATCAATAAAAATTGATTTAGGGAAGCATTGCATTCGAATTAGCAGCATTTGACTTATTATCAGTTTAAAAGAAATATTAATAATGCTGCTTAGTAATAGTATATATTCTTAGTAATAGTATTAAATATTCTTCATTGAAAGTGATTCTATTTCAATTCATAATGCTCTATTTTTAAATTATTTATCATTTTAAGTAAATCACTAAAATATAAAATGAACAAAAACAATGATAATTTATATCATTGCACGAAGACAAAACCCACTAAGACAAACCTTCTTATCTTTAGAGCAGTGTTTCTCAAACTTTCAATACTTGCGACCAAATATTCAATCATAATTTTCATCGCGCCCCCCTCCATACAATAACAATGCATTTATTTCAATAATACTATACTTTGACACTAAAGCTATAATACTACTTTAACCTCTGAAGTACCACCGGCGTATATAAACCGGCGTATATTCGTACGTTCAGCCAGAGTCTTAATTACCCACGGACGTATATATACGTCTTTTCGAAGTACGATCTTTTCTGTACACTGTCATCCATAAAATTATTCCAAAGGCTTTGGAATGCATTAAAAGAACTTTTACAGTGTTTGTGAAGGATTTACTTCAGAAAATATGCCTATTTATTCCTTTTCTCCCTCCCCATGCATCACATAGACGCGCTTACGTGGAAAACTATGGCATTGGGGAGCGAATCGCGTAACTTTCAATCGGCAGTTAAGTGATTAATTATAAAGCATACGAATTATCAAGAAGAGTGCTAATTTTTGTGTATAATTTTATATACGACAAGCCCATGGAGTTATTGGTAATTATTAAGCTTGTTCTTAACTTAGTATGTTTAAATTAATTATCAAATACATTGTACAGTACTGATATATTTATAAGTGTATTGTATCAGAGTAAATATGTATTGTATTTTTTATTATGTCAGAGTGTATTTTGTTTGTTTACGTTTAATAAATTAATATTTTTTTAAAAATAATTTTTTGTTTTCGAGTTTTTAATACGCTCGCGCCCCCTCTTAGAGTTATCACGCCCCCTCAGGGGGGTGTGCGCCACAGTTTGAGAAACGCTGCTTTAGAGAAAGAGGTCATCAGAATAGGACTGAAAATCAATGAGAATAAGACCAAATACATGCCTTGCACTAAATCATGTTTTAACAATTCCTACTTTAAAATAGAAGTGTATAATTTTGAAGTTGTTGACAGTTTCACCTATATATATATTTAGGTTCAGAAATTAACAATAGAAACGATTGTACTACTGAAATCCAAAAGAGAATTAATTACTATGGCTAATAGACATCTTAATATAATCCGAAAATGTATAGAGTAGAATTTAATCAAAAGAAAAACAAAGGCTCTATTGTATAAAGTATTTTAAGATCAGTATTAACTTATGCATGGGAAACTTGGTCCATGTTTCGAACAGATACGATCCTACGAAAGGAGGATTTTAAGATATACTTTTGAAGGAATTCAGGAAAATGGAATGGGGCGAAGAAGATCAAATCTAGAGCTCTGTCAATCATATAAAGAACCAGACATTGTTAACTTCATCAAAGTGCAACAAATTAAATGGGCAAGTCATTTTGTCAGAATGGACGAAAACCAATCACTAAATAAGTCTTCAATGCCTAACTAATTCGCACACGAAGAAAGGGCAGGTCAAATCTTAGATGAATTGACGGCCTAGAGAAAGATCTCTTAGTTTTGAGAACTAAGGGTTGGAGAACACTATCAAAAAGAAGGCTGGCCTATAAAAGGCTTCTTGAAAAGGTCAATGCACACCCTGGGCTGTTGAGCCACTCAGGAAGGAAGGAATGATAATTTATAAATGTGTATGTGCGTATATAGATGTATAACGTTTTATTATACTTGTATTTTTACTTGCTTCTTTTGATTTATAGCAATTTAGTATATAAATAAAATACATAAAATATACACGGATAAAAAAAAATATAATACTTCTAAAAAATAAATATCAAAAGTAAAATACAAAATGAAAAAATAAGACAATAAATATTTAAAAGGAAGAAAGCAATACTAAATAAATAAAAATTAAGAATGGATCCCAGTGATTGGGAAAGCATACACACAATTTCAGGCTTAAACCCAAATAAGTGGGGTTAAACTAGTTTGATGGGGTACCAACCTTCCCTCGTAGATTAATAAAAAAGCATCGAAACAGAAGATAAGCCAAAAAAAAAAAAGATCTAAACAGAAATAGAGTACTTTGATCAAAATCTTCTAAATGAAGGAATGAGAAATAAACTAAATGAAGTTTTGCAATGTATCATTAATTCTTAAAAAATAATTTTAAAAATTGTTCTCACATCATTTTTGAAAGAAATGAAAACTCTTGAAATGATTGTATAGTCATTGTTGTCTAGGTATACATCCAAACTTTATAAAAGTCATCTATGTCAAATGTACAGGTTAATGAAGCGTGGCTAGGTATTTCATAGCACTTTTTGGCGCGATTCCTTAATCCTTTTGTTTTGTCTACGCCTTGCCTCAGTGCGAGCTCCGCTTTTAATTTATTCCTCGATCAGTGTAATCACTACTTCTTTTTATTTCATAATAAAACTAGATTTCGAAGGGGGAGGTGGTGTGGCAAGATTTTAACATAAAATAAATACAACAGAAAGTAATATTAATGCATTACACCTCCAGATATAAGGTATTTACGATATTTTAAGCGTTCGTTACACAAAATTTGTAACAATGTGTTGCTTTTGCTGAGCAGAGATCCCGCGGAAAAAAAAACCAAAACAAAAAACTAACACTAATATACTTTATTCCCATGGCCACCACATTATCGCACGATAAAACTATCAAAGTAAACCATATTGTAATACTATCACCTATCTTAGCGAACATAAACAACAACTTGGCATCTAGCCCTACTGTATCAAATTATAGCATCCCATACATTTATTAATAATAATATACATTTAACCAGGAGCGGGCACGCAGGACACATAGTCACCCATTGCTCACTAAATCGAAAATTCGGGGGAAACTATTTATTTGTTACCAATGACCTTGACAGTATCCTCCTATATGAAAGTCTTCATGGCAGTATTTCTCAAACTGTGATAACCCTACAAGGGCGGTGCGAGCATATCGAAAAGTCGAAAATAAAAGATTATTTAAAAAGTTGTCAATTTACTAAAAGGAAGCAAAACAAAATATATTCAGACATAATAAAAAATAAAACACACATTTACTCTTATATACTATACTTAAACGATTAAATGTATCAGTGCGACACAATGAATTTGGTACTAAGTATCAATAATATGTTACAAAAAAAAAGGTTAATAATTTGTAGTGATTTTTTTCCAAGGGCTTATCATATACAAAAAAAATTGCATACAAAATGTAATACTTGATAATTTGTACGGTTTATAATTCCAGTCGTATGGTAGCCTTAGCATCAAAGTATTATACATTATTACTGCATCAATACATTGTTATTGTATGGGGGCGAGACGAAAATTATAATTGAAAATTGGATCGCGAATATCGAAAGTTTGAGAAGCTCTGCTTCATGGGAACTAAAATGTATTTGCCACATAATTTCTTCTTTTATGGGAGTGGCAAACGCTTTTTACAATCTTAAGGTTCTTCTTTTCCCCTCGCCACCATTTTTGTTCTAAAATATTTTTTATGAATATGCTACATTTCCCCCTGTAAGCAACTTAAGAGGTTTTTATTGCTCTGTTGTACGACTTATTATGGTTTATAAATGTAAATGAGCTGAAAAAAAAGAAATGGGCCTCTGTGATCTCTACTGAAGGAAGTTGAAACTGATCAAGAAAGGGCAGAACCTGCTGAAATATATCATATTAATCATGACAGAGAAAGAAAATTTAAGAAAAACGATGAACATGAAACGTTTCAGATGAATATTTTTAAATGCTTCCTAAAGAACTTCATCAAGAAAAATATGAAACCATAAGTGTACTACAAGACACACTTCTTCCTGTCAAAAAGACAAGAAAAAGTTCAACATGCTATTTTTTGACTGTCAAAGGACAATAAAACTAAAATAAATTGAACAAAATATGACAGTTTTGCCTAAAAATAACACTACTGTAATGTTAGCGAAAAGTGTCTGTGAATTGTGTTCTTTATTAACGCCACTCACATTTGAAAATTCTTGGTTCCATTTGATTGAAATTTTTTCTCAAATAAACAAAGAAAAATTTAAATGTCCTTAAATTTTGATAAGTATAGTTTCTCTTAGCTAAATTATTCATTGTAATAATGATTTTTGTCGAGTACAATAAGAATAATTAAAAAAAGAACGATCGGGGTGTATCATTCACATCACGTACCCATTAGGTATCCGACTACGTTCGGAACAGTGATTTTAAAAAAGCGCATAAAAAAATAATTTTCATGATATTTTATGTCACTTAGATTAGAATACATGTATAAAATTGTTTTAAGGACATTTTGACAAAAAAAATATTTAAATACAATATTTCGGCAAAAAATTAACTTAGAATAACCTTTTCTCAAAATGTTCTCCTTTTGTGAAAAATGCTTCTCTTATAATAATATTTTGCTTGTGTATAGCTCAGACATCTGTACAGAGGTTGAACCATGATTTTTTTAAAAATTCCCATTGCTTTCAGAGTTATCTCCAATTAAAATAATTATTGGCGTTTTTTTTCTTAAAACTTCTCCCCTCTGTTGTAATAAAACATAGATAAACCCACTTCAAAGTTATATATTTCAAAAATTCTATTTGAGCCTCTATACAGAGGTCTGAGCTATATTCAGGCGAAATATTATTATAATAGAAGCATTTTTTTCACAAAAGGAGATAGTTTTGAAAATGGGTCATTCTATGATCATTTTTTGTCAAAATATTGTACATAAATAATTTTTTATTGTAATACTATTTTTAAAACAATTTTATATACATTTTCTAATCTAAGTGGCACTAAATATCATAAATATAATCCATTTATACGCTTTTGTTAAATCACGGCTCTGAACGTAGTCGGATACCTTAATATTAACACGGAGAGCGCACCTGCTCCCGGGTTAATAACGAAAAATATGAACTTTTCAGTTTCAGTTGTTGCATGCGTTGTTAAAGAAATTGGCTTACAAAAAATATAAATTTTAATAATTTTGCAAGATAACTTTGGAAATAACAAGGCATTGAATGTTTGTTTTTTTAAATTTAATGTTTGTGATATTTCTATATTTATTTTAGTTTAATTTCCGTGAAGTTATTTGTATAATATTCAAAGAATATTAATGAAAAGATTTAGGCTCAGCTTTTTTAATCGTTATATTTAAAATAAAAGCTGTTCCTTTAAACAATAACAAAAATCAAAACATTCATGATCGCAAAATATTTATTAGTGTAATTTGAACATTACAAAATGTTTCGTTTCTGAAGAGATGAAATTCAAAAATTTTAGGTAATTCAGTCTTCAACAAATATTTAATTTTAGGAAATCGAATGCTAAATTTTATTTACATGCGGACATTCAATTCGTATATTCATTTTTTTGTTTATTGAATCCTAAATTCAGTCGGCAGTCAATTTAACTTTATCCTTGATAAAATTCGGATGGATATAAGAGATGTTCAGCTCGAAATCGTGCAATTTCTTCTGGTTTCAAAACGTGCACCCATTGCGTAATGTAAGCAACTACGTTGTCGTTATATGGTGAAGAATCATCATGAGATCGTTTTTCGCCAAAGCCTCTCTTTTCGCCAAATCCTCGTTTTTCACCGAAACCTCTCTTCTCGCCAAATCCTCTTTTTTCTCCGAAACCCCTTTTCTCCCCAAACCCTCGTTTTTCACCGAATCCCCTTTTTTCACCAAAACCTCTTTTTTCGCCAAATCCCCGTTTTTCACCGAATCCCCGCTTTTCACCGAAGCCTCTCTTTTCGCCAAATCCTCTTTTTTCATTGAACTGATGCTTCCATTCGGCGATGGTGTCTGGTATTTCGTTATCTTCATCATCAGAAATGCGGCTTAGAAGAGGAATTTCGTCTTGGCGACTGTTTTCTTTGGCGAGGATAAAAGAAGGATGGTATAGTCGTTCTGGAATATCCACATCCTCTGCCATGCAGAACATTAATTGAAGCTCCAACAGTCCTACGACAGCCAGTAAAATATCTCTGAGTTTTGTCATTCTGAAAGAAAAATATGTATCATTAATTTAAAAGCATTTTTTTTGTGATAAGTTGCATTAAAGTCATTTCTTGTCTTTTATTTTTTAAAGCTGATTCGGTAAATTGCGTATGGGTTTTTCGATTAAATTTATTCATTAAACACAGATAATGTAAAGAAAATTGGAACTCAAAATTAGAATGCGGATTGATTATTAGTATAGAACTGTGTGAGATTGATTGAAAACTTCTGCGATCTTTAATCAGGCTCATATTAAAATTATGATGATATTGTATCAAGATTCTCTCTCTCTCTCTACTACCAGTCATTTTAAATTATAATTAATCGTATGGAATACCAATTCTATGAAAATTCTACTTTTTTCTCTTAATTTTTTTACATTGATTCTCGATATACTTTATTTCTTTGACCTGAATGCAATAAAGCATATCCAAAAAAGAAAAAAAATATCAAAATTTTCTCTGGAATTTTGTAATTCCCCTTCATTTCTGAAGATATTTTTATATTTTAATAATTTATTCGTTAGTTTTCAGATCTTTAAAAGTATTTCGAAATATTCTCAATTGGAAGAAAATAAAATTCCAGAACAATCTTCACTGTTTTTTGCTATATTGGATACAAGTTATCGGATTATATGGATATATTCTAGTTTATAGAGGTTTGAAAAAGAAAATAGAACTTTCGAAGAGCTATCGTTTATACGAATTTCAAATGCAAGGTAAATAGGAGTCTTAATTCCATAAATTCAGTCAAGTTTTATCGCATTGATATTTGTAAATTATTAAATTGTGTTGAAAGAATATTAGTGCTTAAAAAGTAATGTTTTGTGAAGTGTGTATTACTACATTAAGGTATCCGACTACGTTTGGAACCGTGATTTGTAAAAACGTATTAATTGAGAATATTTATGATATTTAGTGTGATTTAGATTCGAAAATGTATATCAAATTGTTTTAATAATAGTATTACAATAAAAAATTATTTAAGTACAATATTTTGACAAAAAATGTACATAGAATGACCCATTTTCAAAATATTTTCCTTTTGTGAAAAATGCTTCTATTATAATAATATTTTGCCTGTATAAAGCTTAGACCTTTGTACAGAGGCTTAACTAGAATTTTTGAAATATATAACTTAGAAGTGGGTTTATCCATTTTTTACGACAACAGAGGGGAGAAATTTTAAGAAAAAAACACCGATAATTATTTCAATGGGTTATAACTCTGAAAATAATGCGAATTTCTCAAAAAATCGTAGTTGAGCCTCTGTACAGAGTTCTGAGCTATATACAGGAAAAATATTATTATAATAGAAGCATTTTTCCCAAAAGGAGAACATTTTGAAGAAAGGTTATTCTAAGTTAATTTTTTGCCGAAATATTCTATTTAAATAATTTTTTGTCACAATGTCCTTAAAACAATTTTATACATGTATTCTAATCTAAGTGACACTAAATATCATGAAAATTATTCATTTATGTGCTCTTTTAAAATCACAGTTACGAACGTAGTCGTATACCTTAAAAGAAGAATGAAGTTTCTCGTAAATTTTCTGCCTTAAATGCTACAAACCTGTATAAGAAATACATAAGGTTAAATCTTCAATAGGTATTACATAATTTATGCAATCGTCAGAATTCTGAGCCTCGTAGGAAAATATTTTTTGGCATTTTAAAAACGAACGAATATATAATCGTATAACGACTTCCATCACATCTTACAGTTGTTTGATCATCAGAAGGGCTAGTAGAAGTTTACCACTACCAAAGTAAGTGAAAATACATGCATGTGAACATAAAAAATTACATTTTTCTGATATTTCGAGATTCAAGATGCATGTAAAGGGAACACTTTGATTTTTTGAAAACCCTTTTCAGCTAGTTATATAAGTCCAAGCATTATTTTCTACATATGTTTTTGTTACTGTGAATAGTAGTAGAAAGATGAACGAATGATGATATTGTAAAAGAAAACCAGATTAAATCTACTTTAAACACAAGAGGAAATTTGAAATCCTATAAAATCATAGAACATATTAATGAAGATAGACTTTGGCACCTGAAACACTTATTTGATGATAAATTTACACCTGAGATGCCTCTTCCTTTCCCTAGCAAACTCACCAAAATACACAAAGCCATGTTCAACTGAGCATCCAGCATTTTTGATTGCTTAAGCGTTGAATCAAGTCTCTAGGACGCAACACTCCTTATTTACATATACTCTTTATTTCATACACTTATTGAAACTTAAAATTTTGTTTCGAAGTACTCCATAACAATTAGTTATTCTTTTGAAATAATTTATAACAGTTAATGCACGTAGTGGCTTCATATGGAACTGATTCTAGATAACACAATCCTGTCTTCCCTTATTTTTAATCTGTCAAAGCTTTCGCAAGGCTTCTATACAACAGTTTAATATTTTATTTTCATATATGAAATCCCACAGTAGTTTGTACGATGAAATAAAAGTTAAATATATTGTAGAATAATTTCTGTAATGTACTATGTAAAACTCACTTCGTATCATATTCATCTCGAGCTGTTGTGTGGCCCTGATAAGGCTTAATCACACACGAAAGTGCTTATTTGTTTCGTATTTATGTAATATGTCTAATTCTTCTGTTTGTGTTTTGCGTAATTTTGTAAAGGCTATGGCTGCTGCTCAGATGGACGAGTGTTCTAAAATAAATGACTTAGATTGTATTGTTATAAGAAATATTGGCTTCTTCCCTAATGATGTAATGGTCAATCGTCTTGTCTGGGTTTTGCTTAATAATATATTGTCAAATTGTGTGTATATATTCCTACTTACGCATACATATGTTTCTTAAAGTATTGCATTTTAAATGCATTTCTTTAAACTTTTTGCGGAATTCATACCTTATAACTTTGACAACTCGTTACACAAATTGCAGAAAAATATTCCTATGCTTTGAACTCTCATATCTGGAATCTTCCCTTGCAGGAAACGTATGATTAATTAATAAATTACAGTTCTTTTTAAATACCACTGCATGAACTATTTATTTTATTGGATATTGATTTTTTACATAAGTGTTATGATATTTTCTTTCTTGTTCTTCAAAATATATGAATAAATCCCCCTTTTTTTCCTTCGAATTATTAAGGTATACATGTAAGTCATTTTTACCTTGCATTGTATGAGTAGATTGTAAAAATATAATTATCTTATTGAATTCAGAAATTGTTTCCATAGTTCCTTTAGAGTACTATGTAGAAGTATTCTAAGGATTCACTTATTATTTTATTAAAAATCTCTTTATCAATATAATATATTGTTCACACACAGAAAAGAGGTAATAATTTCAGGTAGTTTCATGATTTAAGTTATATGTGATGCTGACTTACTATCTTTTAATTCCGAATTGTTTCATTAAATATGAATTATGTATTATTATTTGGAAAATATCAAAAACATTTCGAAAAACAGTACTAGTATTAGCTTCATTACAGCTACATTTGCCATATTCTGCTTATAGAAGTTAAACTTTTTAATAAATTGTTTGGAAGACAATGTACTTTTTTTAGCAAATACACATAATGGGAATGCTGTTATGAATAAAATTAAATGCAATTTCACAACTATTTTTCAATCTAGTTAGCTTAAGATGAAATTTCAAAATAGATTTGATTAAATGATCCCAAAGTGCATTTGACAATTAATAAATACTTATTTGTTTATAGTATTACTAACAATGCGTTTACAATATCCTCAAAACAGATCAATTTATAGGGAAAAATTAAAATAATTTTGCACAAAAATGGGAGACTCTCGAGAATGAAGAGGAAGTCATTCATGATTATAAATATATGCCAATTAAAATATGCATTACAAAATTAATCTGCTTGGCATATTACATCAGGACATTCTTTTTTTAAAAAAAATTAGTTTCAGTTACAGTAAAAATATTGTTTTGATAGTTAAAATAGTTTCGCCTCACCTCTATTAAACAAAGGAAAAGTTAAATTAAGTATTTCTTTGAATAAAATTTCATATTAAATATTTAATTTTCATTATTTTCAACTGCTGTACATCAGTAAATAACATTTCGAGATTCATCTTGCTCTTGAACTGCGTGAATCATGCAATGCAATAAAAATATACTTTTAATCAAAACTTCGTGGAAAAAAACTGTCTTCTAAATAAAGATTTTCATTTTAAGGTATCCGACTACGTTCGGAAGCATGATTTTGCAAAAGCTTATAAATAAAAGCTTATTTAGTGTTACTTAGATTAGAAAACGTATATAAAATTGTCTTAAGAATATATTACAATAAAAAATTATTTAAGTGCAATATTATGAAAAAAAATGAACACAGAATGACCAATTTTCAAAATATTCTCCTTTTTTTGAAAAATGTTTCCTTTATAATATATATTGCCTGTATATAGCCCAGACCTCTGTACAGAGACTCAACTAGAATTTTTGAAATATATAACTTAGAAGTGGGTTTATCCATGTTTTACGAAAACAGAGGGGAGAAATTTTAAGAATAAAAACCCCGATAATTATTTTAATGGGTTGCAACTCTGAAAATAAGGTGATTTTTTTCGAAAATAATAGTTCAGACTCTCTGGAGAAGTCTTCACTTTATATAAGCACACACACACACACAAAATATTATTATTATTATGGAAGCATTTTTTATAAAAGGAGAACGTTTTTATAAAAAAATTTATTCTAAGTTTATTTTTTACCAAAATATTGTATTGAAATAATTTTTTGTCAAAATGTCCTTAAAACAATTTTATACATGTATTCTAATATAAGTGACACTAAATATCATGAAAATTATCCATGTATGCGCTTTTTTAAAATCACGGTTCCGAACGTAGTCGGGTACCTTAAGAGCTTCAAAACATCTCATTAATATTTCAATACCCAGTAAAAAAGTATTTCCCGAATAAACGTTTCACACTCTTTTTAGTCTTAACTCAAAGAAAATTAATGTTGTACCTTTTCACACATGGAATACTTTAAAAAATAATCAATGGGAGAATTGAAAATGAAATAATGCACAAAAGCATTTTTTAAAAAAGTTATCAGTAACATGTTCTAATTTGTTTACTAAGTCTACAGCGAAATAAATTAACATAATTATTATTGAAAAAATTTCATATCTAAAAAGAATTGAAAAATATTGATTGTTGTTCTACCTAAACAAATATTAACCCGTTGGTACGAACTAACATCCCATCTTACTAATGAAAGGGTTGTTTATGTTAAGTGTTTCGAATGAATTCTTTATTGAGCTACGTTAGCAAAGAAGAATTTATTCCAAATAAGTTTTCAATCATTTGCATCTAAAATTATTTTTAAACAGTGTATTCAAATTAAATTTATTCAGTTATTAATAGTTTATTTCAAACTGAAGCCTTGACATTGATTTATATATAAAAACTTAATAAAAAAGATAAAGATACAAACAAATATTTCTGTTCAGATCGCTTCAAGAATAATCACTTATTATTGTACTTACATTTCGTTTACTTTACTCATAGGTAAAAAAAAATTCTCAGACGAGGAATATTATATTTCTGCTTGTTATTTATTTATATGTACACCCTTTGACAATAAAATTCGGTGAGTAGTCCTGTAACAATAACGTAGATGAAATATTAACGAAAGTTACCTTAATGTCCTTCAAAATAGTCGAATCCCATAATTATGCACCACTGAGATCTGTTTTACATGTTCTGGAATTTTGAAAGAAGTCTTCATTTGGGATGGAGTTCATAAGCCTCGTCACATTTCATTGGATGTCAGGAATATCATCAAATCTCTTTCCTTTCAAAGCGAGTTTGAGTCGTGGGAATAGAAAAAAATATGGAGGATTGAGATCTGGTGAGTATGGTGGATGTTCGGTTTGCACCACACCCTTCTTGGGCAGGAGGTGTGGGAGGCTGAGCATTGTGGTGAACAGGAACCTTATTGTGCGTATTACCCACGTTTTTCTCATCCCTAATTACTGGATAACGATTTTTCGTACGGATTCATGGTTAATCTGCAGTTCATCACTTATCATGGGCACAGTTAATCGATGATCTTTCGTGATTAATTTCCTCACTTTCTCAATGTTTTCGTCACTTACGGAGGTCACCAATCTTCCACTACAGGTATTGTCAGAAACACTTTCCCGTTGTTTTCGAAAAAGGGTGAACCACTCGTAGACACACTTCATAGAAAATGCTTGACTTTCATGAACCCTTACCAGCATCATAAAAGTTTCTTTCAGTGTCTTGTCAAGCTTAAAACAAAACTTTAAATCAATAATTTGTTCCTTCATTTTCCTGTTCTCAGTTAAGAACTAAGGCATTAAACAAGCCCTTTGTAAAACATGTCTTACATGGAATACAAACGACGCTCGACTGAACAATGGTGGGGGCAGATGATCAACACCTGCCGCTACGCATGCGCAAAGTTTTGTTTATCCAGTACTTTGAAATCAGCCGTTCTGATTTCATTCACAGAACTGTATTGTCAGAGGTTGTATTTATGATATTTTCTATGTATTTGCGATCCAGTTTCATTATAGTTATTCATCACAATTTTTTCAATTATTAATTATTTTAGATACATAATAAACCTTAATTTAGAAATAAAAGGATATAAAAGATTGTTTGTGAAAGTTGTTGTTATGACTAATGCCGCCTGCTTGACGAAGTCAGATCGAGGCTCACTATTTTCATCGCATCTGAGGGCAAAAATTTTTACTCCTGTCGTTAGCCTTAAGCACCATGCAGGTGACAGTACGATTTGACTCCGGTTTACCCTGATTTAGAGGGAAAAAATCCTGGGGGTGGCCAGGGGTCTCCCACCATTCTTCCCTTCCACCAACCACACGAGAGGACTTGCGTCTCAACGGCTATTTGAAATACGCCCATGCCGCAAAGGCACTTTATATTTACACACATCCATGTCTTCCTCAGGATTCGAACCCAGTCCCTACGGCACCGTAGTCAGCATCGCTAACCACAATACCGGGTGGGTAACGTTTTTGAAAGTAAATTGCTGAATTATATGCCTGATTTAAAGCTTCAACTTCCTGGATGGAATAAAATGAATAAAACTGAAACGCGTAAGAAGAATCTTTCAGTGAACAACAAAAGATATTTATTTATTGCAACAACTGTAACGCTTAATTGTTTGAAAATCAAGAATTTCAGAAAAAGAATTTACTAACTGTGAAATTTGATGGAGTACATTTTTAAAAGGTATAAATAGCAAACTTTTATTATCTAAACTGTATCTTAAATATTAAAAAAAAAAAATTCGATACAAATTTTAGTTGCACAAAGAAATTTATAATTAAAAAATTTGAATTGTATTCCTTTAAGCTATTTTGAAATTTCGTTTTGATTTAAAACCCACAATGCTATTTTCCCAGTCTGTTTTTCCTTTCAAAAAAAAGTTTTGCAACAAAAAAAATAGAAATAGAATATTTAAGGAAGATATTTGTTTACAATGGAAAGAAATTTGTGATAGCTCTTTTAAACCAAAATAAAACAAATAATAATAATAATAATAATAACAAATAAAATAAGTCAATTAATTAACAATTTACAAATATTTTTACTGCTACGTTGTCATTAGAGAAATATCATTCTGAAATTGGGATTTTTTTTAAGTAAAAGAAATCATAATAAAATTTCTTTATGGAGAGAGATATTCTAAAACATAAACATTCGTAGATAAAGATATTCTTATACATTAATAGTCGCAGAGAGAGATATATTCCTATCAATTAACGCTCGTAGATAGAGATATTCTTATAAGTAAACACACTTAGATAGATATATATTGGTGAAAAAATATTCGTAAAATAGTCTTAAAATAATGCTATAAATGAAAAAACATGTAAAAATATTATACGAAGAAATTTTAACATCGGAACTCATGTAGGAGCAATACAGAGGAGAATCAAAAAGAGTACTTACCTTTATTTTCGAAGTTTGATTCAGGAGGAGATGAGTTCACAAGTGACAATGCATCCACCCGCTTCGCCTTATATACATCCACATCAAACAACCTTCTCATTGGACATAAAATGACCTTTCAAATAATAATCTTTTCTTTGCTCATCGATTTTAGATGTCCGATTGCCCAAAGAACGAAGAATTCTTTAGGGAGTCAACAAAGCAAATTGAAATGTCGAATTTTAATTTAAAATTAAATCTTTTGAATACATTCTTCCGTGTCCCAGGAGAATTTTCAGAATGTTACTACGAGGAATGCTCTTAAAGAGATTTAGATATGGAAACATAATTTAATGGAATTTTCCATGTCTGGATTCAAAACCAATTAAGGAACAGGAACTTGCAAATCTATTCTTAGTGACGGAAATCAAATCACTTCCAAATTTGTTCACGAAATATTTAAAGTTTCTATTCTCTAAGGAAATAAGAATAAACTTAAAGATAAATATAATAGAATAACAGTGTTCCCTTTCACATTTTTACTTCCGATATATTTACTCCATGATACTATGGACAAAGAATATTGCCTCCATAAGATGCATAAAAACTCGTAAGAGAATAGAAATAATAAAAACACTCAGAATACGATAGAAGCGCATTTCATAAATGCTGAATACAGAATAACAACAAATAAAACATTTTGACTCCAGAAGCAGAATTCAAAACTAGTCTTTAAGAGTATTAAAGTCTCCAAAATTATTAATATATGTACGTGCATGTGTGTGTTTCTGCGTATGTATAAACAAATGTATTAAAAAACATTTAATAAAAAATATTTGTTAAAATTTTAGAAAACTTCACAAATATAATGTTAGCACGATTTATAATTTTAGTATTTTAAATTTTTTAACAAAATAGAAACATAATAATTCAATGTTTAATGATAATTAATATTACGTCTAATGACAGAAAAGAGAAACATATTTCAAAATTCAGAAAAAAAACAGTTGATTTATGTTCTAAAAAAGACTTACAATTAATTCTATAATTTTCACAACAAAGATATGCGTTCAAAATTATTGAGCAATTTTTTTCTTTTAAAGATTTTCTTGCTGGTATTAATTTTTAAATAAGAAACATTATTTCGCAAATATAACATTTAAATATACAATTAACTAAGCAGTTCTGACCACTTAAATATTTTTTTAATAATTAATTAATTCTTTAAATGCATTTTTTTCTGTCAAGGCATGCACGATTTTTGGTTATCCTCATAATTCAGAACGTTTTTATTTCCCATAAAACCATTTATTACTCTAACCTTGTAATATTTTAAAATTAAATATACGTTTGTACTACAGCACCTATAATCATTGAACACTATATCTAAGCATTGAGCATTCTTTTTCAGGTAAATTTTATTATATTTCTAAGTGTAGAAGCAAAACGATGACCTATTTGCAAATTATCATTTGGTAAGTAATTACTTTTAAAAAATTAGAATTAATCACTCATCGAAAATTATCCTAATTTTAATGATGCGAGAAATCCTTATGTATGATGGAATGCATAATTCAGAGTAAATTTCCAGTATAATTCTTCGATAAAACTTCCAACTGTATTTTACGAAGGACTTAAAACATTTGGAACAGTCAAAGTTAACTAATTTGAATTTCTGTAACCGAATCCACTTAGGACATATTGTCCAGTTGGGAAAAGAAAAAGTCATCAATGATAATTTTCGACACAGCAAACATATTATTATTATTATTATTTTGTATTACAACGCTATATGCTGTGTAATTTGAAGCGGAAAATATAAGATATACTGAGTGTCAGATATCCACTAAAAACTCCTCTTGGGTTCTTTGAAACCGAAAAAGGCAAATACTTTCCAACCAAATCCAGAAGCGAAGCGTGAATATGTAAATGGGAAACCTTTTAAATAGCAGAAGTTTAACGCAAGGGTATGACCTATTGGGAAGTGATTATACTAGTCTGAGTTTAAGCGCGTGAATTGAAGTAAGAGAAGGAAGCCGTCATTGAGTGTGAAGCTATCCGTGACAGAGCGATCAAGTCAAGGTGGATACTATTCCACGCGAGATAAACAAAAGATATTTAGGATCCAAGAGGATTGCGGTTAAACAAGAGGCTAAGGTAGGATAATTCTGTTATCTATTAGCACTGTGTATAAGTTGAGATTAGAAATAGGCGGGAAGATAGTGATCAAAGTCGCGCTTATTTGGTATTACATATTGTGTGTTTTCTCACCTCAGATCCGCTAACTTATAATATAAATATTATCATTGTTAGTGTTTAAGTTAAGATCTTAATAAAGACATTTTAAGATCATGACAACGTCTGGTTCTTTATTCACTCCCACACCTCTAGGTCACGAAGATAACTTAGAAGTAAGGTATCACCCACGGGCGAATACCTTACAACATTTATGCTTTTTTTTTGCTTTGATTTTTAGTTTAACTTATTTATTTTGCTTTTTTTATTGGTTTTTAACATTAAACATTTTGAAAGTCGAACCTTAGTTTGCTTTTTTTGCTACACAATTAAATGAAATACATATTCTTTAGTCAAAAATTAACATTTTAATTTCTGTATGTGTAACTGAGATTTAACAATAATAGGAGGGTTTCAAGGCTCATAATTTTTTCCCTCTTAGGATATCTGGAAAAAAGAAGCTCAGTCTTCAAGAGCCTTTGGATTTATTACAAAACCTATCACTGGAAAGCATCGATGCTCTAACAGATGATTGTTCAGAGGAAGAAGTCCTAGCAAATAAAATCTGTTAGAATTTCAGTCAGATTCAGAAGAAGACGAATAAGAGACCGAACAAGACACAGAAATGCAGTCAAGGCGGATTATGGTAGTTGGAGGCCCCTGGTGGTAAAGGGTTTGAGACCCATGCACTCAAAAGTCGAAAAACTAAAATAGTGAAAAGATTGACTGACCTCGAATTCTCAAATAAAATGTATTGCTCATAATAAAATTCAAGGGCTAAAGAAAAATCTTAACTGCATTTAAGAAAAAATTAAAAACCTTACTAAAAATTTTACAGTTTTGCCATACAACTTTACTTCTTGAGTTCTCTTTGGTAAATTATCAATTATTCTTTTCCTTAACTATTTTGTCCAAAACATCTTGTTCTATATATATGTTGTTCGGTAAAATCCTAGGAGAGCCCGCACCCTTGGCGACAATCCGGAATAAGCGCCAAGCCAGAACAAGATGGCGACAATCGAAACCGACAATGGCGGCAAGTGAATATAGCGGGATAAGGCGGATGCGTAATGAAAATATATGTAAACAATACAGAAATTAAACATTTAACATAAAAAATATATAAACAGCACATACTTTCTTACTGCTGATCTTTTCCGATTGGAGGGTACAGCGTAACAACAGATTTTAAAAAAGCCTTAAAAGTCTCATCGCTAAGCGAATGATCGTGTGAGCACCGCCATATTTATTCTGCGAGGCAATGGTCGAGCATACCTTCGACGTGGCTGGTACGATTTCGAAGAAAGCGTTTTATTGCCGACCATGTTATTATCATGCCAATCATTACATTTAGGACATTCATAACTCGAAGCAATCAGTCCTTCCTTCATACACCATTCAATCAATTTTTTCTTACCTTTCGCATTCAACAAAGTAAAAAATTATAAAGTATATTCCCTCACACACGCAGCCATACTTCTAGCCCGGAGCCCAACAACAAAATGAAATTCGAAATGACCGCCGACAAAATATGAAAATTCCAGAAACAGTTAGGGTTACCTATCTAGTGTATCAAAGTAGGGTTACCAAGATGGCGCAATTATCGCCAACCAAAATATTTTGCGCCAAGGGTGTGGGCTCTCCTAGGACCGAACCATGTTGCTCATTTTGTTTTCTCTCTCTTAGTAGTACTTCTTAATGATTTTAAATACACTTTAAAAGTAAAAAAGGTCTCTCACCTGATGAATTTGATATCGGTATTGTTAAAAATATTTTCAGAAGTATCTCTACGTTAAGGACAGTATCCCTACGTTAAGATTACTCTTGCAACTGGATAAATTTCTTGTGGGATCTTTCATTGCATTTTCGTTTTTTTTTTTCTTAAGAAAATATTCAAAACTGATAATAATTCATATCGTCAAAATTAAAAAAAATGTCAATATCATTTTTATAAGTTTTCTTTAGTTTTTGTGCAGCCCTCTTCTTAATTTCAGGTAATAATCTCTGGTCAAAAAATACGATAAAATGTTTTACAACAGTTTCTTAAATCTTAACTCTTTAGGGTCGTTCTGTTCCTTACGTATCACATATGATATAAAAAAAGTAATTCAATATGTGAAATTTTCCCTCTTTCAAAAACATAATCGTTTCTTTACTTTCACCGAAAATAAGTTTCTCCTTTGCTACCTGTCTGCTTGTCCAGCTTCCTTTTTAAATGAGAGCCCTGATAAATTATTTGCTCCTTGTTCCATTTTACCAAATTTTTTTCTGAAATTTTGGATATAATTTTCTAGAGATTTTAGACTAGATAATTTTAATAAATCACATTCAACTTATTGCAATGATTTGCTAGCAGCATTTATTCTCTGGAATATGGTATTAAAAATCATGGTCATTAGGGAAGTTTAATGTCTGTAAATGTGTTTCAAGAGGGGGTTGTATATATCTGTATATATATATATATACAGATAGCTATAGAACCTAAATATTCAAGATAGGAAATATTAGGCACAGTAGTACAATAACAAATTCCTGGCTTTAGGAACCAATATTGCAGGTTTAAACATGTTTTAGGGCTAGTTAACCTTCACCTGTAGTTTGTCTATACGAAGTGCCAAATGGAAAAGGAAAGAATAATATTAAAAGAAATTTAAATAATACAAATAAAATCAAATACACTAATAAAATATAATGATAAAATTATAGACTACTAATATTCACAATATAGATTTAAATTCGATGCAAAAGGTAGATAGTAAGACTTACTTCAATTGGTTATGTTTCCCGCCAAGTACAACAGAAGAAAAGAGTACAGCATAAAGTTAAAAAAATTATGATAGAATAATATAAATTCTATATATATATATATATATATGTACATTTAAAAATTATAAATATATATTGATATAAATATTTTAGGAAAATAAATGAATACAAGAAATTTAAATAATAATAATAATTTGTTCAACAGGTGGAACCATCTACGGAATGATTTTATAATTAGTTAAAAATACTAGTATTAAAACATAATGCCAATAATAGTTATATATATATATATACTGTGGGTTTTTTCCCCTGATTTATATCACGGATTTTAGCCAGGGACGCTTTTATTTATTTAACTATTAAGGCAGTGCTTCTCAAACTTTCACCCAATATGCCACCCAACATTTAATCATAATTTTCTTTCCCCCCCCCCTTCCATACGAATAACAATACGGAAATTCAATAATATTATTCTTTAACATAAAAGCTACAATACAACTTTAATCTCTTGCCACCGGCGTGTATGTACGTCTCGCTCAACCGGTTCATTAAATTTCCCGGACGTATATAAACGTTTTTACGAAGTACGATCTTTTCTGTGCACTGCTATCCATAAAATTATTTCGATGAATTTGGAATACAATAAAAGGACTTCGACAGGGTTTGCGAAGGATTTACTTATTTCAGAAGATTTCTTATGTAATTATTTCCTTCTCCTCCTTCAATACATCCCATACACACTCCTACGTGGAAAGCTAAGGCATTGTGGAGCGAATCGCGTAAATTTAATCGGCAGTTAAGGAATTATTTATTAATTCGTACACAGACACGCACGAATTATCAGGATAAATGTTAGTTTTTGTGCATAATTTGTTATATAACAAGCCAATGGGGTCACTGGTAATTATAAAACCTGTTCTTAATTTGGTATTGTTAAATTGGTAATAAAATACATTGTGCAGTACTGATACATTTATAAGTGTATTACATCAGCTCAGTGGCGTAGTTACCAATGGGCTAGGCGGTGCCATGCACCGGAACCCACAAGCCCAGGGGGCCTTCGGAAACCTAACCACTATGCAAGCAGAACTCGTGAGAATTTCTCCTACATTTAAGATATGAATATAAAAAGTTGCAACACAACTATATTCATGGCAACTCAGTTGAAAGTAAATTTGAACTTGTAGGGAATTTCCTTAAATTATTTCTGTTGTTTGTAGACATTGGGAAATTCACTTATAGAAAGTTTATACTATTATTTTCAATATTTTTTTCCGTTTTCTGTAAATTGTTAATGGAAAATAAACTTCAAGTTCCATTAAAAAAAAAAAAATCTTACTATACTTATCAATACATCTTAAAAAACCTAACACATGAGGCAATTCCTTCATGGTTACATTCTATTTTTAATAACAATATGGTTCATAATAAGTTGACGTCATGTTTCAATATTTCGCATTCTACTCGTATCTGCATTAAATTGATGTAATTGTGCCCACACCCCTCCTCTTCTCTTTTGCAGAAGGGTTTTTTTTTAAAAAATAATTATAATAACATTATATTGTATTTTCTTGTTCATGCTTACTTTTGATATCATTTCTTGTCTATCTTGGTGGACCATTTTGTAGCTCTAAGCCCTCCGATGGGAGAGTTCTTTCCTCACGAATAAATAAATAAATAACCAGGAATTCGCATTACTTTTTTTTTACACTAGGGCTTTGGATACCAAGCTACGCCACTGCATCAGTGTAAATGTTAACTTTATTTTTTATTATGTCAGAATGCATTTTCTTTGTTTACTTTCAGTAAATTAATAATTTTTTAAAATAATATTTAGTTTTCGACTTTTCAATATGCTTGAGGCCCCTCGTAGAGTTATCATG